>SJYQ01006682.1:116008-127948 GCA_006410935.1 Redunca redunca | reverse complement strand
CAGTGGAAACAGTTTCAGACTTTATTTTGGGGGGCTTCAAAACCACTGCAGATGGTGATTGCAGCCATGAAATTAAAAGACACTTACTCCTTGGAAAGAAAGTTATGACCAACCTAGATAGCATATTCAAAAGGAGAGACACTACATTGCCAACAAAGGTCCATCTAGTCAAGGCTATGGTTTTTCCTGTGGTCATGTATGGATGTGAGAGTTGGACTATAAAGAAAGCTGAGCACCGAAGAACTGATGCTTTTGAACTGTGGTGTTGGAGAAGACTCTTGAGAGTCCCTGAGAAGACTCTTGAGATCCAACTAGTCCATCCTAAAGGAGATCAGTCCTGAGTGTTCTTTGGAAGGAATGATGCTAAATTGAAACTCCAGTACTTTGGCCACCTCATGAGAAGAGTTGACTCATTGGAAAAAACTCTGATGCTGGGAGGGATTGGGGGCAGGAGGAGAAGGGGACGACAGAGGATGAGATGGCTGGATGGCATCACCAACTCAATGGACGTGTGTTTGAGTGAACTCTTGGAGTTGGTGATGGACAGGGAGGCCTGGCACGCTACTATTCACGGGGTCGCAAAGAGTCAGACACGACTGAGCAACTGAAGTGAACTGAACTGAGTATCCTGGTGCAGGATAGTTGTGTCTCCTGTAAACCAGGTTGCTAGGTGTTTACTTTCCCTTCTTGACTGTTGACCCTACCTAACTGATGCTTAAATTTCATATTGCTGCTCATACTTTTAGAACTGTACCTGGAAATGTTTGTTACAACAAACTGAACTGAAATCAAATGGTAAAATGACTACCTACCTAGTATAGGTTCTATCCAAACCATAAACCACTTAGAAATATATTGAGAATTAGAATTTTAATATATTTTCTGGTTGGGTACCTTGTAAGCAAAATCTTAGACTATGAGTTATGGCTTACATATATATAACAACTTTCTTTTGGTTTGATTTCCTGAATTGTTTTGTCTTTTATGATAGATAATTTTGACTCTAGAATTCTATTTTGTAGAATACCATTCTCTCAGACAAAATGAACACACACACTGAAAGAAATACAAGTTTTAAATTAGCTGATTGCAGTAAGTTATCATTTCCCTTCATCAACAATTCTTCGTCAAAAGTTTACATGTATGCAAAAGTCAAAATTCATCTGTATATATATTAGAGGCACTCTTAAAAAAAAAAAAAATTGCCAGGATGGCTACCATCAGACAAAAGCACCTTGCATAAAAACTTACTTTTATTTTGTACATCTTTTGTTTTTATGACCTCTTTGTTACTCCCCATCTTTCTATATGTTACCTGAAATCTATCAGTGAAATAATGCCATGAAAACAAGACTACTAAATTTTTCTTAGAGAAACTGGAACTTCAGGTAGAAAATGGTTGGCAGACAGAAAAATAAATAAATAAATAAGAGCCCTAATTCCACTTGTCTATCCAAGACTTTCATAAATCTCAAAATTAATTTTCACAAGAAAATTGAAATAATTGCTCTATAGTTTAATCAGTGGGGCTAAAACAAAAGAGATTCATTCACTTATTTGTTAAACATTTTTTAACACTTTTTTTTCAGGACTATTATTGTAGGTGCAGGGGATATGATAGCAGACAAAGAAAAAATAGTGCTTGCATTCATAGCACATGTATTTTGGAAGAGGAGGGGTTAACTAAACAGTTAATAAAAAATCCATCTTTTCACCATGGTGTGAAATTCTGAGAAGTGCCTATAACAGGAGAACTTGAGATATTGAGCTTAAATGACAAATATGAATGAATCACACAAAAAAGGTATTCTACTTTCTCTTTAGAAACGTCACAGTCACAGCAGATTTACAAATGTTTCCACTAATAGCCTCTTATGCAAAGGAACATTAATTTACATTGCAGGGACCTGGGAACACAGCCAAAAGCTTTTCTCCAAAACGAAGTTCTCAGTGCTTTAACCTACTTTAGACTAGGGCAACCTCACATTTCAGTTCGACCTGGGTCATCCTACTTTAGGCCTATTGTCCTGGCTTAAATTTTCAATAGTTCATCAGTTTACCTTCAAAAGTGTTCTTGTTAGGACAATAAATTATACTGTCAACACTTTTTTACACTCATATTTTATCCTAAATATCCATAGAAACTTTTCATTGTATGCTAAAATAAGCCTGTGTTATTTTATATACTAGTAGGCAATGAGAAAGATAATGCTCAAGGGGAAATTATTGGTCTTGGACAAAGACACTTGAATAGAACAATTTCAATAGACTAAGTACATAATTTAAAACTGGTTTAAATAATGACAAATAGTATAGCCTCTTCCTTGATGGCTCCAAGAGAGAAAAAATAGACAAAAACAATTGACCATAACTACAAGAATTCTAGAAAGAGAAAACAGAGAAGATGAGGTAACTACACAGATATCCATGACAAGGCAATGTGAGTTACTGTTGTCACTATATTTTTTAATATAAATTTATTTATTTTAATTGGAGGCTAATTACTTTACAATATTGTATTGATTTTTCCATTCATCAACATGAATTCGCCACAGGTATACACGTGTTCCCCATCCTGAAACCCCCTCCCTCCTAAGAATAGTATCTTTGTGTATTTCTCTTAATTTCTTCCTCATTTCATGGGCTTGCCTGGTGGCTCAGTGGTTTAAAAAAGAAATATCTGCCTGCAAGTAGGAGACCTGAGTCCAACCCCTGGTTTGGGAAGGTCCTCTGGAGAAGGGAATGGCAACCCACTCAACTGTTCTTGCCTCAGGAATCCCATGGACAGAGGAGTCTGGTGGGCTACAATCAATGTGGTTGCAGAGTCAGACACAACGTAGCAACTGAACAACAGCAACAACAAGCTTTTCACCGTCACTACTTATTCTCTTGTTTATTCATTGAGTGCCCACTCTATACGTCAGTTCCTATTCTGTTGAAGCTGTTGAGGATGTGATGGGGAATGACACAGAAAAAATTCTGTCTCCATAGAGCTTGTTAGTATGTAAATACTCTTTAAATTTAAGAGTAAATTATAAAAATAGCTAAAATGAACTGGTAGTGCACCATGTACGTGAAGACAGAAGCAACATAAAGGAAATGGTAGGGTCAAGCCAGGGAAAAAGAGGTCAAATTGGCAGTACAGGAGAAGACTTCCTGTGATAAAGTTTTCAACTGGCCTCTGGGATTCCCAAAGCCAAAAGGAAAAACAGAGTTTCCGTTAGTAATCAGAATTTTTTCTGTTGGTGGGAAAAAAAACCCTCAGAAGATCTTTGGATCTTCTAGCAACAATTTCCAAACACACACACAACTGAAATAAAAACACTAAGGAAAACTGTTTAGTGGCTCCAAAGCTCAGGTTCACAGAGCTACTACCCTTGAGAGTAAACTAGAAGACTTGGTAAAACATAAATTATCAGGTACAACCCCTAGTATAATGCTTCAGGTAGCTCTGAAATATACTCTGATATGGGAAGCCATGAGATACTGGGCACCATGTTTTTCAATTAAAAAATATGGAGCAGGTTTCATATGAATGCAGAAATTATTCTTAACAAACTAGAAAAAGTAAACATATAATAAATATATATAATTATGTACAACATAGAAAATGGCCACCCACTCTAGTATTCTTGCCTGGGAAATCACATGGACTGAGGAGCCTGGCAAGCTACAGTCCGTGGGGTCACAAAGAGTCGGACACGACTGAAGCAACTAAGCATGAATGCATATATATTAGAAAATTATTACATATGATTACCCTAAATTCTGTTACCAAAACATGACAAGAAAAGTCCTAAGTTGGACAATTGGAGATTTGTTACTATAAGAATGCAGATTTTAAAGTTAAACCAAATATTACAGACTTAGTCTAAAAATATTCTAGTAATTAATGAAAAACATGCAAAGTGTATTTCTGGAATGTAATAATGATAATTTTAAAAAGCAATTATTAATATACTTAATTATATTGGTAGGGCAAATAGAATTATCATATTTTTCATTATTAAAGAATTGATATACTGCAAACTACCTTCAGATTAAAGAAAACCAAAAATCCTGCAACATACTCATGTATATTCCCTTCATTAACAACCCCCTAAAGTAGAAGGTCTGCTATATGAACACAAGAATTTAAAGAAGTTATACAAATTATCATCTTTTCATCAAAAATGGCATCAGGAATTGAGTGCTTAAGTGTATCAGTCACAAGGCAAATAATTTATATTCATAATTTAATTTTAAAATTGAATGTAAAATATTTAGAGTCCATGTTTTGCTATTTCCAATTTTTTTTTTACTTTAAAATATTGTATTGGTTTTGCCATACATCAACATGAATCTGCCACAGGCATACACGTGTTCCCCATCCTGGACTACCCTCCCACCTCCCTCCCCGTACCATCCCTCTGGGTCATCCCAGTGCACCAGCCCCAGGCATCCTGTATCCTGCATTGAATCTGGACTGGCAATTCGTTTCTTATATGATATTATATGTTTCAATGCCATTCTCCCAAATCATCCCACCCTTTCCCTCTCCCACAGAGTTCAAAAGACTGTTCTATACATCTATGTCAAAATGTAAATGGTAGAGACAAAATTTAAACTTAGTCTTCAAAGCAGTAATTCATTAGCAGTTTACTATATTGAGTTAAATCTGTAAGAAATTGAAATTAGATAGTGAAGATGAATATTTATGAAATAATACTAAAACAGAATATTCCTTTAAAATATGATAGTGAAAAGATTTCTGCTAAAGAATAATATTCAAAGTAAGAAGATAAACAACTCCTTAAAGAGCAGATAAACTGAGGAAAATATTGTGTTTACTTCTTAAAGTCATTACCTTTAACATTTAAACATTCTCAAATATTAATATATGAGTTCCATATTCCATTAGAAACATTTTAACAATTAGGAAATAAACTGGGCAGTACAGTTGCAGACATATTTAGTATCACTGGAAGCTTAAAATATGCAAATTAAAACAAAAATATATATTATTTTTGCCTATAAAATACTCTATGGAAGAATGAAGTGAAACAAGTGAAATATTTCTCTAATATGTCACTCATAAAAATATATATTGTTATCTTTTTGGAAGTAAGTTAAGTAATACATATCAAATATCTGAAACAATTTATTCTTTGTTTACCTAGTGATTCCACTTTAACTTATCTGTCCTAGTGAAATAATCTGAAATGTACTCAGACTGTATATAATTACAATGATTCCAGTGCTATTTATGACCATGTAAAAATGAAAATAATCTAAGTGCCCCTCAAAATACAGAAAGTTAAAATGTTTGCAAAGAACAAATAAAGAGCCTCTTGATGAAAGTGAAAGAGGAGAGTGAAAAAGTTGGCTTAAACCTCAACATTCAGAAAACTAAGACTGTGGCATCTGGTCCCATCACTTCATGGCAAATAGATGGAGAAAAGATATAAACGATGACAGACTATTTTTGAGGGCTCCAAAATCACTGGAGATGGTGAGTGCAGCCATGAAATTAAAAGATGCTTACTCCTAGGAAGGAAAGTTATGGCCAATTTAGATAGCATATTAAAAAGCAGAGACATTACCTTGCTGACAAAGGTCCGTCTAGTCAAAGCTATGGTTTTTCCAGTAGCCATGTATGAATGTGAGAGTTGGACCATTAAAAAAAAGCTGAGCTTTCTTGATGCTTTTGAACTACGGTGTTGGAGAAAATTCTTAAGAGTCTGCTGAACTTAAAGGAGTTCAAACGTGTCAGTCCTAAAGGAAATCAGTCCTGAATATTCATTGGAAGGACTGATGCTGAAGCTGATGTCCAACACTTTGGCCACCTGATGCAAAGAATTGTCTCATTGGAAAAGACCCTGATGCCGGGAAAGACTGAGAGCAGGAGGAGGAGGGGACGACAGAGGATGAGATGGTTGGATGGCATCACAGTATGACTCGATGGGCATACTATGCTGTTCTTAGTCACTCAGTCATGTCCAACTCTTTGTGACCCAATGGACTGTGGCCCACCAGGCTCCTCTGACTGTGGGGATTCTCCAGGCAAGAATATTGGAGTGGGTTGCCATGCCCTCCTCCAGGGAATCTTCCCAAGCCAGGGATCACACCCAGGTCTCTTGCACTGCAGGCGGATTCTTTACCATCTGAGCCTCTAGGGAAGCCCTGATGAACATGAGTTTCACTAGGCTCAGGGAGTTGGTGATGGACAGGGAAGCCTGGCCTGTTGCAGTCCATGGGGTTGCAAAGAGCCAGACACAACCGAGCGACTGAACTGAACTGAAAATGTTTGTTGTTTTCCCATAGACCAGAATGCTCTGTTACCTTCAAACCCTGTTGCAAGATTATATAATACCTTAGGAACACAATTATTTTATTAGGTGAAAATAAACATAATCAAAAGTTGTGCAAGATTATTATTTGTGGACACAAGCCACATGGTTTGTACAGGGTAGTCATAATTCTGAGGAAGGAAAAACCTATTTCTCACACTTATTGACTCCACAGTGGAAGGAACTGTGCCAGTCCTGATAGTGGCCATTTCTAAAAGTAGGTTTCAGAGTAATTTTACCTTCCTTTTCATACTTTTCTAAATTTCTCATATGTTCCTATACTGAAGTAATTTCATGATCAGAGAAGCAGTTTTATAATCAGAGAAATTCTGAAATACACTTACTAGGACGTCATATCTGTCAAATGATTAATCTAAGAAGAACACCATGTCTACGTCACTTAGCTACTCAAATTTTTATTTTAATAATATACACAGATAAAAGTGACACAGAAGTACTAAGAGGACTGATTTTTAAGTTACTTGACTTTTGCATCACTTTTATTTGTGACTCTTACTGCTGGTTGGTCATTAGATACAAGGAGGCACCAATGATCAGCTGTCAAAAAATCTTTATATTTCTTTTCCAGGAACACTTCAAAAAGAGCGTTGCTCACCAAAATTAGACACACTACCAAATTTGTTACTTCTTGTCGATGAGATGGTTAAAGCAAAATAATTGTTTTCCTCTTGTCTCTACAACTTGGCCTATGTTAAAGAAAAAAATGAAAATTGCCATAAGCACAGAGATAAACACTGTATAGGAGCATCTTATAAAGACATATTTCCTTCCAGAATTCAGCTCTCGATAAAATTCTAGTGTTGCTATCTCAATTGTGTGCAGGGTGTGTTTTATTAAATGGCCACATGAGGTGTGAGAACATTTGAGAGCAAACCTTTACAATGTTTTCCACAGCTAGCCGATTTACAGACCACTGAAGGAGGAAGGAAATTGGGTAACAGTTTATGTCTTTAAAAGCCATCAGCTCTGTACAGATATTATCCTCAAGAAAAGGAAATAGCATCTGAGTAGCTTACACGGAACCCAGTTTTTCATTTTTCACTGTGTACTTGGCCTTTCTTAAATGGAGAGAACTTGAGAGAAATTTCTCTATGTTGCTTCCTGGGTTGTCTACAAAATAACTTTGGTTTAATACTGTAAAAGAAAAGCTGGCGCAGAACTAATCTAAATGACAAATCTGCATTTCCAATGCAGTCACATTTAGTCAACAGTTTATGTGAAAGTATGCATATTAGAAATGTGAGAATTTCCAAGTATGCAGAGACAGGCCTACTGTCTGCCAGACAGTATGATAAACCCTAGGAGGATACAAGAGACATATAAGGCATGCCTCCTGCCTTCTGTGAGATTACAGTTCATCTGAGATGATGCGAATTTATTGAATGCTTTCTCTCTTCCTGGAGCTGAGCGAAGCACTTCACAAGATTACCTCACTAAATCTTTAATAATATCTTGAAATACATATCATTATCCCTGTCTTACAAATGAAACTGCCAAATTCCAAGAGGTTAAGTATTTCGCCTAAGATGATATATTGATTAAGTGGCAGATTTGGCATGTGAAACTCTTGTCAGATTTCAAAATCAGTCATTTTAACACTATGCTTACCTACCTCATCTGAACAATTTGAACAAGGTGCCATAGTGACTTACTGCCTAAGACTGGTCTTTACCAGTACTACTGCTTTGCTAAAATATAAGGCATTCTAAAAAAATGCATATTGCTTTAAATGCTGTTTGAGTCAGTTCTGTTCCTTCTGGTTAGAGACATGGATTTACTGAATCTCATATAATTTATACGCATTATATATCAAACCTCATTTATATGAGATTAGTGAACTCCATATATGCATACACTGAGTTTTTGTTATATACTGTGACCTGGTATCCTATGATTTTTTAGGTTGTATAGCCTTTGACTTTGTGGATCACAACAAACTGTGGAAAATACTGAAAGCGATGTGAATACCAGACCACCTGACCTACTTATTGAGAAATCTGTATGCAGGTCAGGAAGCAACAGTTGGAACTGGACATGGAACAACAGACTAGTTCCAAATAGGAAAAGGAGTACGTCAAGGCTGTATATTGTCACTGTGCTTATTTAACTTATATGCAGAGTACATCATGAGAAACACTGGGCTGGATGAAGCACAAGCTGGAATCAAGATTGCCAGGAGAAATATCAATAACCTCAGATATGCAGATGACAACACGCTTATGGCAGAAAGTGAAGAAGAACTAAAGAGCCTCTTGATGAAAGTGAAAGAGGAGAGTGAAAAAGTTGGCTTAAAGCTCAACATTCAGAAAACTAACATAATGTCATCTGGTTCTACCACTTCATGGGAAATAGATGGGGAAACAGTGGAAACAGACTTTATTTTTCTGGACTCCAAGATCACTGCAGATGGTGATTGCAGCCATGAAATTAAAAGACACTTACTCCTTGGAAGGAAAATTATGACCAACCTAGACAGCATATTAAAAAGCAAAGACATTACTTTGCCAACAAAGGTCCATCTAGTCAAGGCTATGGTTTTTCCAGCAGTCATGTATGAATGTGAGAGTTGGACTATAAAGAAAGCTGAGCACTGAAGAATTGATGCTTTTGAACTGTGGGGTTGGAGAAGACTCTTGAGAGTCCCTTGGACAGCAAGGAGATCCAACCAGTCCATCCTAGAGGAGATCAGTTCCGGGTGTTCATTGAAAAGACTGATGTTGAAGCTGAAACTCCAGTACTTTAGCCACCTGATGCAAAGAGCTGACTCATTTGAAAAGACCCTGATGCTGGGAAAGATTGAGGGCAGGAGGAGAAGGGGACGACAGAGGATGAGATGGTTGGATGGCATCACTGACTCAATGGACATGAGTTTGAGCAAGCTGTGGGAGCTGGTGATGGACAGGGAGGCCTGATGTGATGCAGTCCATGAGGTCGCAAAGAGTCAGACATGACAGAGCGACTGAACTGAACTGACTGAGGCTCTTCTTTGCTATAAGTCAAGTCTTAAACCAAAATTGTTTCAGTGTCTATCTTTCCCCTCATACGTCACCGTCACCCCTAAGGTCAGCTAATTGCTACCTGCTGAGTCTCAAAATTCATCTACAAAAAAATCATAGTGTATATAATTTAGGTAAATTATTATGTATGGAATTATTATTATGCCCCTAATTAAATTTCTATTGTCAGTTTTAAATGGCTAAATTCCTTTCTTTTCCTGATGAGTTACATTTTTAGGATTTAATGGCATTTTTTTTCTACTTAGTATGTTATGACTTGCAATCCTTTGCTAAAGTAATTCCTGGAAAGGAATTTATTTTTTAATTATAGGAATGTAAACCATACAGAGATTTGGGTAAATCACAAGAGAAAATTTCATTGCACCTATTCCAATATTCTAGCAGTACTTCTGAGTATTTTGATTATGTTTGGCATTTATTCACCAAGGGTAATGTTTGGTACTTGAAACAGCACAGTCTGTAGGGCAAAGCAATGACTTTATGATAAAATGCCAAACTTATACTAGATCCTTTATAACTCAGGGTGGTAATCCAATTTAAAAAACTACACTGGTTTCAGATCTTAAGAGTTTACATTCCCCATTCCTCTCCAAAACGGGTAATGGAAATAGCTCTCAATTGTTCTCAAAAGGAGAGTTATAAGTATTAATGTCATTTATGTGGAACTAAAGATCAAACTTGCAGGTTAATTGAGAATAAACGTGACTTCTTTCCACAAAAACATTTGACTGGCTGAGGCAACAGATTATAAGCTACAGTATGGTCTGGGAGTCATTTATAAGTTTCCCAACACGGTTGTTTGGAAGGAGTTAGAGAGTACAATGCTATCAGTCATTGTACACTAATATCTTAATCAACCAAAATGTATTTGACGCATTTGACAATGACAGAAACTCTGTCATGAAGATAAAATCACACTTCATTTAAGAAAAAAGAAACAACTCTGTATGGAAACATGAGATAGCATTCATTTGGGTAATGGAGAGGGCTCTTTTCATTTACTTAAATAGGCTTTGAAACAATTTTATTTAAAATTCATATCTGTGGCAAGGGTAGTAATTTCCAGCCAGCATAGTCGGTTGTTCAATGCAGGCGCTACATAAATCTGCTCAACAACATAAACACGCTGCCTCAGAGCGATCTCACGAACTGAATAGCTTGTTTCCCGGAGAGAGGAAAGTATAGAACAAAATTAATAGTACAGCTACTGTATCTCAATGGGGTACTACCCTCAAGCCTGAATTGCTGCAGAAGAAGAGATGTTAGGAGAGCTGATTTTAGTGAGTATGAGAGCGAGAACGCCTGTGAACTCAAGAGAGAGGAGAAGGAGAGTTGATTTGCAAGCATGTTGTTAATTAGCCAGCTTCACAGAAATGAAAGTCATGTAAAAGGCTAATTAAGTGAAATTGATGTGTGTGATCTCGGTCTTCATTTTGAATACAGCTGACTCAGTCTCTGAGCCAGAGAATCCGGCTCCAGAAACACATTTCTGTGGGACTGATAAAAGAGGTTGATTTTGGCTGTCCTTAAAGGTGTGTTTTTCATGCGCTGGTGGTTTGCCAAGCCCAGCCATCCGTGTCAATTCTTTCTTAGGAGACATCTGCTTTATGTAAGATTGTCAGACACATTGAAAGTATGAAACATTTAATACTGACCTCATTTTAGTATCTGTCTAATTATAATTCCCCATGGCCTTCACTGCATTGCTGAAAATGCTATGAGCTATAATTTCACCCAAAGTTGAAAAATCCAGCGTATGGTATAGGACTCTGTTGTACTCCTTTAAAATTTATGTCTTCATGTTTCTTCTAATTGATTTAAAGCTGCACATTGTCTACTTCATTTTGCACATATGAAAGGCGTATTTGAGAACCCACAAGATAAGAAATCCTTCTTAGAAAACTTGAAAAGATTACATATTGTTTTAGTGTGACCAAATCAGCTTCCAGCAAGTTTAACTTCATATAAATCAGAGAAATGAATAAAAGAAGAATGGGTAATTCTTAATATCTTTAATAATTTCTACATCTCAATTTTTACAGATAATAGAGTAAAATCCAAAGCAGGTTCCAAGGAAGTTGAGAAGAACTATTTGAAAAATTAAAAAAAATAAAAACAATGACTGTTAATAGAGTATTTTCTATAGGCTAGTGACTATGCTAAGCACACAAAGACATTATCTTACTAAATCTTGATTAAAAAATCCTCTGTGAATTATAAGTCCAATTTTAAGGCAAATTGGAGAGTGGGAGAATTTAAGTAATTATGTATGATCTCAGAGTCAGTAAAAAAAAAAAAAAAACAACAACTTCAAACTCAAGTCTTTCTCCAAAGCCCATGGTTTCAACCATAAAAATCTAGGCTGTAAAATATAAGAGCTTTTCTTTCCAAGGGCATTTCCTAAAAGATTCTCATTTGGGGAATTTCTTAATCCCACCTCTTTATCAAAGTCCAGGCTACTGACATATATATACCCCCTGGTACAAAGTATTTGGTATTTTAGCCACTGCTGTTTCTTTTTCATGAAATTTAATTAGTAGATATTATATTATTACTGCTACATATTTGCACCC
>SJYQ01006682.1:100845-115729 GCA_006410935.1 Redunca redunca | reverse complement strand
AGCTTAATAATTGACAAAAGGATTTCTTACAAGATCAGAAGTTATACACTTTCTCAGTGGAGTCTGAGCTGTGTTTAACCGTGGCACATGTCTGGCAGATTGACTGAGATGGATAGGCCAGGAGTACTTTTTGCATGAGGTGCAAAGAATCCTTCAGAAGAATTTACCTCAAGAGGGACAACTCATAATTGTGCACAATGAGAAAGCCTCTCATAAGAGAGAAGGGCAATTCAAAGCACTGCGTGGCATCTGACCCCCAAATATGTCCTCTGATCCATCTGCCGTGGGCACAGGACTGAACCCCAGAAATAGTAGGGCTTAAGTGTAAAGCCTGTAAAAAAAAAATTCTTCTAAAAGCTCAGGAAGATATTGAGGAGACATCATACTCAATGAGGCGTGTAACACGCTCACAAATACAGTTCCCGTGTGCCGCCTGCTCTGACGTATGTCCAAGTTGAGTGCCGTTTTGACACGCCGAGGGGACGTACATGTGGGGGCAGTCACAGGACCCAGTGCCCAGACGCCTCACTCGATAAAAGGAACCTCAAGAGTAGTTGCATCTCGTGTCTGTAATTTGGCAGCAGCAGGAATTAACATCAGTGGTGACAGGCGGCACCAAGGATGGAGTCGCATAGGACCCCTTGTCACAGAAGGCAGATTCCTGACAGCACACTCGCAACCACGCCACTGCTGAGAAAGCTCCTTAAGTGCTTAGAGTGATTTATTAAACGGCGTCAGAGCACAAGAGTAGGGAGAAGGAAAGAGTATGCACTAATTTGGATGGTGAAGAAAACTGTTCTTTTAAAAATATTTATTGAGGTCGATTTGCAGTGTTGTATTAATTTCTACTGTACAGCAGCGATCCAGATAACTTTGTCTCTCTTTGTATTCAGATGTCTTCTTTGTAGTCATCTCACTAATTACATGTCTTTGATTTTATCGTTTAGAATATCTAGCATTAGCTCTAGGTGTGAATTTTAAAGGGTCACTGCCTCAGAGGACTGTGTAAATGTTGGCCTGTCTTTACTGGCCTCACCTCGCTCTGGCCCATGGAAGACTGCCCTGCCATGCTCCTGATTTAACTGGAATGCTTTTGAAGTTTTACCATTAAATATGATGGTTACTTAATTTTATCATTAAATTTGATATAGGTTTTTGAAAGGCACCCATTACTCAATTAAGAAGGGTAATTTGCATTTTCAGTTTGCTATTGGTTTTTTAAATTAATGTTAAATCCATACAATTGCTTTTTCTGTGTTGTATATCCTTGCTTTCTAAATCCAGTCAGCATAGTATGTTACACTAATAGATGTCTGTGATGCCCATTCATTGTTACATTCCTGAGCTAACCTCCTTTTCTGCAGAGCTCAATTCAAATACCGCTTTTGATCTGTCAGGCAAAAACAACATTTTCCTGCCTCCTCTAAATTGCTGCCACACTGTATCTACTTTTTCTACATATTTTAGTGCATCCTACCTCGTATTACACTTAGATATACACATGTTGTTTCTACTACTGCAATTGTTCCTCATAGTGAGGAAGATTCTAAGCCAGGGAACTTGAAATGGACTCATCAAGGCCTTTCACTTAAAAAATATTTCTAAGACTCAGTTTCCTTTTATATAAAGACCATGATGCATACCTGCATAACTTCTCTGCCTTACAGATATTTTAAGTATCTAAAGGAGATACATTGAGAGTGTGTGTGTGTGTGTGTGTGTGTGTGTATGCTCAGTTGTGTCCGACTTTGCAACCCCATGGACTGCAGAGCGCCAGGCTCCTCTGTCCATGGGATTTTCCAGTCAAGAATACTGGATTGGGTCGTCATTTCCTCCTCCGGGGGATGTACCTGACCCAGGGATTGAAGCCACGTCTCTTGAGTCTCCTGCATTGGCAGATGGATTATTTTTTTACCGCTGTGCCACCTGGGAAGCCCTTATATTGAGAACAGTATTCTGTAAGTGGAGAAAGCTTCACAGAGATCATTTTTATTATTGATCAGTAAGCTTCAAAACTCATAAAAATTTCACTCAGTATTGGCTCTACCTGGAGATAAAAATTACCTTGAAAAATTCTTCAGATTTCTATTTAATACCATGTGGTGACTTGTGGCTCCCCACACAGTGTTTGAATGCCATATACTCCCTTCAAGATTTGGCAGATACAACTAGTGCATACAGATCATTGTTCTGATTTAATCTCAAAGATTATTTTTTTGTGATCCTACTGAGAAAATGATCTTGAAAGAGAGGATTTATGAAAGGAATGAAAGAAGTTTTCAAATTCTAAAAATTTCCCACTATATATATATATATACAAAACAAATTTTGGATAACAACACATCAAATATTACAAAAAGTCCTAATACAGTAAACCCAGGATTTTCTGAAGCTTGCCCAGCATCACCTCTGTCCAAAGCACTGTGCTGGCAAAAGTGGACCACAGGGCCAGCCCAAATTCATAGTGGGGAAATAGACTCCACCTCCTGGGCAGAACTGCACATTTATACCACAAATGACATGAACATACAAAGGAACAGAAAGTTGGGGGCATTTTTGCAAATTACTGCACCTATCCATAGCAAAATTCTCTAATGCAGGTATGAGATATGGTGACAAAAAAGTCAAAAGCCTAGGAGGCTTCACCTCATTCTATTTGATTATTAAGAGAGTGACAGCCACAGGGTTCCAGCACCCAGTTGGCAGTTGTAAGAGGAGCCTTGGTGAGAACAGTCCACTCTTCCTCACCTCCCACGTGCGAAAGTGAAAGTGAAGTCGCTCAGTCGAGTCCAACACTTTGCCACCCCATGGACTTTAGCCCACCAGGCTCCTCCACCTATGGGATTCTCCAGGCAAGAATACTGGAGTGGGTTGCCATTTCCTTCTCCAGGGGATCTTCCTGATCCAGGGATCGAACCCAGGTCTCCTGAATGGCAGGCAGATGATTTCCTTTCTGAGCCACCAGGGAAGTCCTCCTCCCATGTGTAGTGAGGTGAATGTGACTACATTTTTTTCTGCCTGGTTTGTGGGAGACAAGGAAGGGATAAGTAAGTCAAGAGTCAAGACTTGCTATTCAGTCACATGGCAAGAGGTAAGCATCAGAAGCTGGGGCTAAAATTCGGAAGGAAGATAATGTTGTGTACACACACAGAGGTCTACACCATTATAAGTTAAAAACCGATCAGGCCCTAACTGGATATAAGAAACAATTTATATGACCTCTAGCTCCAGACTAGCTAAAACAATTGACATAGAGATCAACAGAGAAGGAAAAGACAGCATACAGATTCTATTGTTCTGAGCTGCTTCCCTGGTGGCTCAGATGGTAAAGCATCTGCCGGCAATGCAGGAGACCGGGGTTCGATCCCTGGGTTGGGAAGATCCCCTGGAGAAGGAAACGGCAACCCACTCCAGTATTGTTGCCTGGAGAATCCCATGGACAGAAGAGTCTGGCGGGCTACAGTCCATGGGGTCACAAAGAGTCCGACAGGACTGAGTGACTCTCTATTCTCCTTCCTCCACCCCCCACCCCGTACACACACACCATTAGGTCAAGTACACTACTCCATATATGGGGGGAGAGAGATGTTCATCTTGAAGTGGAGAAGTTTTGGAGTGGGACAGGTCCCTGAAAACTGACCATTTACTCAAAAGAAATATAAGTGACCAAGTTATCTGGAAAGGAGATGCACATATCATAAGGGATTGAGACATCACAGTTTGGCAACCTTAAAAAAAAATCAGTTACCCAAAGATTGGGGAGTTAAGATGATATTAGATACATAAAATATAAAATGTCAGGTTTCTTTGCACATCAGAGAAGAAGTAAGGGACAGTTCTTGACTTTGTGGAGGCTCTGTTCAAGAGAATGAAACAAAATACAGGTTTGAACACTTACTGAAGACTCCAAGGCCTCAAAACTGCTGCATCGTCAGCTTGGTTGTAAATCTGCCTGTAATATGTGCCAGTATGCTGCTTAGTTGCTTCAGTCATGTCCTGAGACCCCCATGGACTGCAGCCTGCCAGGCTCCTCTGTCCCTGGGATTCTCCAGGCAAGAATACTGGAGTGGGTTGCCATGCCCTCCTCCAGGGGATCTTCCCGACCCAAGGATAGAACCCGTGTCTTGTATGTCTCCAGCATTGGCAGGTAGGTTCTTTACCACTAGCGCCACCTGGGAAGCTCTTTTAAATACAAGAGGTTTTGGACTTAACTGGTGGTCCAGCGGTTTGGAATCCGCCTGCCAATGGAGGGGACATAGGTTTGATCCCTGGTCCAGGAAGATTCCACATGCTGCAGGGCACCTAAGCTTGTGTATGTCACAACTCCTGAGTCCGTACCCTAGAGCCCGTGCTCTGCAAAAAGAGAGGCCACCGCAAAGAGAAACCCATGCACACAATAAAGATCCGGTACAGCCAAAAATAAATAACAATAAAAGAAAAAAGAAAAACTGCTTTAAAAACAAATAAATAAATACGAGACGCATTTATAACTGTACCATCATCACACTTCGCTCTTTTTTTACAGAAGTATTTCTATGATAGGTCAAGGAATACTTGCACCAATCAGGTGGCAGAGCAAAGACATAGTAAGGAGTTTAGAACAGAACATGTTCCTGCAGGTAAAGTGGCTATTTACTTCCTTTTCTTCTGAGTTCACATAGACAGGACCGCTTGATAAGTCTTGAAGGGAAATTATCTCATGCATGTCTTCAAAAGCCTTGAAGACTGAAGTGTTATATGCTGGCAGCAAAGCCAGGTGAATGGAGTGGCTGAAGGCCCCGGGATAGAGAAACCTAAGAGTTTTCCTGAAGTTGTTAAAGAAATATCACTGCCTGTCTCCACCAAGTTACCTTTTCCCCAGCTTCTCAAATCCAAGCATGACGTCAGCTCCACAAGAGGTCTCTGATGCGCATGGTAGGTTTCTCCTCAGTTCTCCACGGCATCTCCCTGCGATCCTCAGGACCCAGTAGAACGTTCAACTTCCCTGTTCTACCATGGTGAGCCCCTTCTTCCTCAAAACCTGGTCAGCCTTTCTGCTCTGAGAGGCCAAACTGTGTTGATGACCAACTTTGTGAGCTGAGTTTAACTGCTGATGTTCAGGTCTGGTCTTAAACAGGAAATAGGGTCATCTGTCATTAGACTGCCTTCATCAATCCCAAAGAAGGATGGCATTGTTTCAGTCAAACTTATATTGAAAAAAACTTTCATGACTCTAGTTTATTATGATTTAATAATTAACAAACCATTACTCATTCTTTACCTAAGGCATTTGATTTTCCTATTTATATGCAAAAATACTTGATCCACCTGAATCTCATTCTCTGTGTTTCTTGATACTTAATAACCTGTCAAGATTTTAATTGTGGTTTGACATCATTATTTTGTAATCAAACACTTATATGAAATGCTCTTGTTTAAAACTCAGTAAATTTAAATTTAAAATTTCAATTGTCCTTATTTAGTTGCCACTTAATTCAATTTTTAGAATTGCAGTTTATAATTATGCATGCTAAAAATGACAAGTTTTTATAGTTTCCTTGTTGACCAGCAAAACAACTCTTCCTATACATTTCATCCTTTTTTCCCCCTCACTAAACTATGAATATTACTCAACTATTTTAAATTTATTTTTCAATATTTATTAAAATATAATCTGAGATTCCAACCTTCCAGGATGTCACAAACTCACTGCAAAAGTTTCAGAGAGATGAGAAGATAGCTGTATATCATTTATGGAGTGTTTCATACTACTCCTTTAAACTGCAATTTATGGCAATTTGCTAATGAAATTTCAACATTCTTCTTTGGTACTCAAAGACTATATTTAGAAAAACATAAAAGTTTAGTCTGTCTTATGTTAGAAACCAGTTTTTGTGACCAAAGAAATATTTTCTAAGATATATTCCATGCATTCTACAGCCATGACATGATCTTTTCAAAAAAAGAAAAAGAAAAGCGGAGAAGGTCTACAAAGGTGCAGAGAGTGTGCACAGTAAATCAGCAGATTCACACGCATATTCATGAGAACCTTCTCTTGGCAGTAAGGAAACATCCTACCTTGTAATTCTTTTACGAATATATTTAGCCAGAAATTTCCTACCAAATTCTCTTTTGATGTAAAATTTTTAGTACCCCAAAGAAATACTATTCCAAGAGATAAACACTGTAAAATTTGGTTTTTAAGGTTCTTCTAGCTTTAATAGATGACACGTGTCTTTGAAAGCTCTACTTTCTCCAGAAAGTGGATTTCGTAGTCTGGAAGCTTCTGGATGAAAAGGCTCATCCTATCTGGCATTCTTTCTTCTTTTTTCCTGCACAGAAGCGGATCCTGCTTTGGAGCTGCTCCAGTCACCAGGAGGAATGAGTCACCCGTACACTCATCTTCTTGCCCTCTGGTTAGGTCATCTTCTTGAAACACGCTCCCTCTGCTCTACGCAAGGCTCACATCCAAGTCCCAGGCCAGGACATTCTCTCAAGGTCTGCGGCAATCTTCAGTTCTACTCAGGCTCTAGCTAGGAGTGCAGAGCCGGGGATCCTTCATCCACCACCAGCTCTACCTAGCCAGAGCTGACTTTGAGCTCTGCAAGAGAAAAAGCATTCTGCTTCAAGAAGATAAAATGATCTGCTCTTTGGTTACCTTTCACAGGTCCCTAGACAGTTAAGCTGGAAACAAGCAGAACAGCTTCAAAAGGAACAACTATAATTGAAAGGGTAACCCATAATCAATCCACTTATCCGGTGCAAGAGCTACTGAAGGACCCATTAGCACAGGCTGGAAGAAGAATTTCTCTCTCTGTTGGAGCTTACATTCTATCCCAGGCTGCACAGAACTCGTAACTGACCATTCTCTCACCTTGTCCTGCTGCCTGTCCAGCCACCTTGGAATCCCCTCTCCCTCAAATATAATCTTCAAGGAGACACAGTTTACTGGATACTACCTACGTTAAACACACTATTTTGTTTAGAGTTAACACATAATAAAAATTTGACCCCCTTATTCAATAAAATTTAATCTAAGAAAAATACACCAGAGTCTATTGAAAATCTTCCATTTTTAAGTTACCTAGTGAAAACTAGGTTAAATAATAAAGGACATATATCAGATTAAATGAATGAAGTGTTTCGTTTGTTTGTTTTAGTTTTATTTATTTATTTTACTTTACAATATTGTATTGGCTTTGCCATACATTGACTTGAATCCGCCATGTGTGTACATGTGTTCCCCATCCTGAACCCCTTCCCACCTCCCTCCCCATCCCATCCCTCTGGGTCATCCCAGTGCACCAGCCCTGAGCACCCTGTATCATGCATCAAACCTGGACTGGTGATTCATTTCACATATGATAATTTACTTGTTTCAATGCCATTCTCCCAAATCATCCCACCCTCGCTCTCTCCCACAGAGTCCAAAAGACTGTTATACATCTGTGTCTCTTTCACTGTCTCTCATACAGGGTTATCATTATCATCTCTCTAAATTCCATATATATGCATTTGTATACTGTATTGGTGTTTTTCTTTCTGTCTTACTTCACTCTGTATAATAGGCTCCAGTTTCATCCACCTCATTAGAACTGATTCAAATGTATTCTTTTTAATGGCTGAGTAATACTCCATTGTGTATATGTACCACAGCTTTCTTATCCATTCAGATGAATGGATATGAATGAAGTGTTTTAAAAAAATATNGGCTTAATTTGGAAGCTCAACAATGTTATGAAATACCAATTTCTTTTCCTTCTCTCTTTTTAAAAACGTGTTCAACTTTTTTTCAATTGAAGTATACTTAATTTACAATGTTTTATTGGTTTCAGGTGTACAGTAAAATGTTAAGTTATACGTACATATATCTCTATTTTTAAAGATATTTTTCCCTTATAGGTTATTACACAATACTGAGTAGAGCTATACCGTAATATACAGTAGGTCCTTTTGGTTACTTATTTCATATGGTAGTGTGTATCTGTTAATCCTAAACTGTTAATTTATCCCTCCTTTCCTTTTCCTTTTGGTAACGGTAAGTTTATTTTCTATGTCTGTGGGGTTACAGACATAGAAACTATAAATTTGTTTCTGTTCTGTACACAAGTTCTGTGTATAAGTTCATTTGTATCATTTTTTTTTTTTAGATTCCACATATAAATGAAGTCATACAATATTTGTCTTTCTCTGTCTGGCTTGCTTCATTTAGTATGATAATCTCTAGGTCCATCCATGTTCCTACAAATATATTGAGCATCTTTCCATGTGCCTGTTGGCCATCTGTATATATCCCCTTTAGAGAAATGTCTGTGTACATCTTCTGCCCACTTTTTGATTGGGTTGTTTGTTTTTCTTATATTGAGCTGTATGAGCCGTTTTTGTATCTTGGAAATTAATCCCTTGTCAGTGACATCATTTGCAAATATCTTCTCCCATTCTGTAGGTTGTCTTTTCATTTAGTTTATGGTTTCCTTTGCTGTGCAAAAGCTTTTGAATTTAAATAGGTCCCATTTGTTTAGCTTAGTTTTTATTTTCATTACTCTAGGAGGAGGATCAAAAAAGTTACTGCTGCAATTTATGTCAGAGTGTTCTTCCTGTGTTTTCCTTTATGAGTTTTATAGCAAGCAGTCTTATAGTTAGGTCTTTAATCCATTTTGACTTTATGTTTTGTGTGGTGTTAGAGATGGTTCTAATTTCATTGTTATAGTTTCCCCAGCACAACTTATTGAAGAGATTGTCTTTTCTTCATTGTATATTCTTGCCTCCTTTGTCATAGTTTACTTGGCTATAAGTGTGTGGGTTTACTTCTGAGCTTTTTATCCTATTCCTGATATATATATATCCATTTTGTGGCAGTATCAGACTGATTTTACCACTATAGCTTTGTAGTATAGTCTTTAAGTCAGGAAACATGATTCCTTCAGCTCTGTTTTTCTTTCTTAAGATCTCATTGACTATTTAGGGTCTTTTGTGTCTCCATACAAATTAAAATTTTTTTGTTCTAGTTCTGTGAAAAAATGCCGTTGGTAGTTTGATAAGGATTACACTGAATCTGTAGATTGACTTGGGTAGTATAGTCTTTTTAACATTATTAATTCTTCCAATCCAAGAACATGGTATGTCTTCCCATCTGTTTATATCATCTTCTGTTTCTCTCATCAGCATCTTACAGCAATTTTCAGAGCACATGTCTTTTGTCTCTGTAGGCAAGTTTATTCTTAGGTATTTTATTCTTTTCCATGTGATGCTAAATGGGATTGTATTCTTAATTTCTCTTTCTGACCTTTGATTGTTAGTATAGAAATGCAAGGGATTTCTGTGTATTAATTTTGTATCCTGCAAGTTTACTAAATTGACGAGCTCTAGTAATTTTCTGGTAGCATCTTTAGGATTTGCTATGTATGGCATCATGTTACCTGCAAACTGATGGTTTTACTTCATTTTCAATTTGAGTTTCTTTTATTTCTTTTCCTTCTTGTATTTCTGTGGCTAGGACATTCAAAATTCTGTTGAATAAAAAATGGTGAGAATGGACATCCTTATCATTATTTTTTTTTGTCTTAAGTTGTATGTGTTCCATTATAAGATAATCATTTTGTGGTAAGTGATTTGTGATTAAGTTTCAGAAACCACAGGCTTTATCATTATATTAAGTAGAAAGAATTAGTAAGAAACTCACCTCTCCTGAAGATCGTACAATAGTCTTAAGCTTTGTTTTGATTGATTCAACCAGGATGTTTCCCCATACCCCAAAGCTGAAACACTGAATGCCTTAGGTCACAATAGCTAATTACAGCTAACAAGGGAAGGTTTGGGCTGAATGATTAGGAATCGGTCTGCCTCAGGCAATGTAGGCAATGCCATTTGAATCACACAGTCAGCTTCTTTCAGATGGGTGAAGGGCAGTAGGAGCTTCAGCGGCAGCCACAGTTGTCAGCCCACACACACATACACACACTTAAAATTCATATTTCATGAAAAATGGAAACAAAACCGAGAGAATTATATAACCATTTCACTGGATAAGCCAAGCCTCAGAATGTCTACCACATGGAGTTCCTCTCTACCCACCCCAGTGAAGTCATCTGCCCCACATTCAGAATGTGCTGAAAGTATAGCCTGTAATGAGTTGTTTTATACCACGTAATATGCCCTATGCATGGGCCTCTTTTCCAAAAGCAGCAACTGCACAGGTATGAAAAATGAGGAGAGCCAGTCAGATGCTCCCCTCATCTGTTCACATACAGGGTTTACTGTTGGAGCTGAGACTCAAGAGTGCAAATGAGCTAGAGATGGAGCCGTGGGTTCTCGCGGGACGTCAAAGTCGTGAGTGATGAGAAGCTATGAGACAGAATGTGTAAGGTTAGAGAGGGACATCTGGGCTTAATGAGAGGAGATCAGAACGTACAAGAGAAAAGACACAAAAATGTGGGAGAAGGGGACATAGCACGGGGCCACATTTTAAGGATCCCCTTCTTGAAGGCTTTCAGTTCCAGTTTCCGTGAGAGCAATTCCACTTCTCATTCTGAAATCCCTGCTGCTGTGGTTGCTCTCCATAGGTTCTTTCATGGCCCCCCACCCCCTACATGTGGTATTTCAAATGAGTTTCTGTTCCATATAAATAATATAAGCAAACTTAAAGATATATTATGAAAGGATTCTTTGTTTAACCTAATAATTCTCTTTGGGGTTCTTTGAAAAAAAAAAATTGCATTCCTCTTACTTTAAAATTTATCTTAAAAATTTACTTGACATGTCCATGAGTAATTGCTTAGAAAGAGACGGACCATAGTATGTATTTTTATAATGTATTCTTTTAGATTGCCTACCAGAATTGTGAAGAAGGAAAATGTACCACCTTCTTCCCCAAATATATTGGCCTTTGCTAATATGAACTAGAGGGCACAGCAAAGCCCTGGGCTGAAGATACCTGTAGGCTGGGGATATGTGACTTCTACTAAATACATGCTTATTTACTCCCTGGTTGAGTCAGAGAAAGTTGAAATGACTATTCCCAACATGTTAAACAGGGTTGCTGATCTTCTTACCCACTTGTTACTGAATAAGTATGAGTTCTATTTCTAATTTACAAACTATTTTAAAAATTCCTTTACATGTAAATAACTATTGACTCTTCCAAATAATCATTATTAAATTTAAGAATTGAATCCAGTTTAAAAATCTTCATACTACTGTGATCTATGAAGCCACAATTACATTCTGAAAACAAACTGTAAGATTCTTTGATACTCTTTTTTCTGAAAATAAAATGTAAACTTGGTAAGTTCATCTGTCTTGCCAGGAGAAAAGACCACTGATACACTGCTCTGGGTCAGTATGGAAATTTGCCTAGAAGCAGGGGTTCCACGCTCCTAATTGACCTGCCAGTTTGAAATCTTTTCTTGGCAACTGTGACTTTCAGCAGAGTTGAAAATACTGTCCATCTTGAGCTCAGATGGCATATATAGTCTGAAGCAATATGGTGTTCAAAATAAAACCCCTAGGAAGAGAGGAAAGGTTATGAATTTTTAATGAAAGAAAAAATAATCTATAACTGTTAGATTCAAACCATTAGATTTAAAATATCCTCTCCTATCTCTGAATTATTACTGCCAAGGAAATGATATTGGTTGCCTACATTTTTTAGAGAATAAAATTTCATTTTCTATGAAAATCATAAACACTTGATTGATTAGTATAAGTTAACTTGTAAGAATTTTGATGTAGAAAAAAAGTAGGCCAATATATTGCTTCAGGCTGACTCTCTCAGACTCCATGAGAAGTTTCAAAACTATATATTGAAAGCCTTTTGGTTCTCCTGATGAGATAGGTGCTTGGGGTAGGAGTGGCAATATTCATTCATTCATCCTTGCAGGTAAATCACCTTGATTTTCCTTAAGGACTAACCTACACCAATCTTAGACCTAGTAGTTTTGATAGTATCAATACCATCCTTAATCTCATAGTGGACGTGGGATTTGTAGGTGACTAACCAGAGAATCCATTCTTCTGGTAACAGTGATTGGGTCAGGGAAGAATATATGACCTACTGAGAGCCAGGAACACACACTATTAGAATCTTTTCTAAGATTATTCCAGGGGAACATTTTCCTCCTACCAGCCCTCCCTTCGCCCCTCTCTTTCTTTCCTTCCTTCTCTTTCTTTCTTTATGTTACTGTTATTTTGTAGAGACATAAGCCTAAACTGCTGGCATACATACCACTACCCAAAAAGGAGCTTCCTTGATAACAGACATAAGACAGAGCAAGGCAAAGCCAAGAAGTGAAAAAACTTGAATTAGTGATGTCGTTCAAGCCTCTAGGTTCATCCATGCATAAAGTCAGTTCTACTTTTGAATGTTTATTTTATGTAAGCCAGTATGTTTTCTCTGTTCCTTAATATAGCTTGAGTATGTATTTTTGAACTTGCAAATTTAAATGCTCAGTTTACATCAGCTACAAACAGGGCATATGATATTCTGATGAAAACTAAAAATATATTAGATGTTCTTATGACCATGCTTTCTAACCTTTAGCATCACGGACATTAGTATCTGATATCATATCCAGAAATAAAAATGAATTATAATTTACCAAGCAGAACGGATCCAACTGCCATAATTGTGCTCCATTGGATTAACCCTGTTTCTGGATGAACTGCTGAGAACCTATTTGGCCCTGGAGGCAGAATAGCAACAGCAATTAGGTATCTATGAACTAATGCCAAGAAGCCCCAGTAGCTGCAAGATAACAGATAAACTCTCACCCTCCCATTCATTAGCTACTGTAGTGAGTGCCAAGGCAGAAGGGAGAAAGATGATTGAGTAATTCTCCATCCTTTTTAGTCTGCCAATTACCACATGTACAAAGGCAAAATAAATAATAGATCTGGTTTCTGTAAAATGCATCAGTACTTCAAGAGCCTTACCTTAAGTTGTGTGAAACATACATACTTTAGGCAGAAATAGCCTTTGAGTTACTCTGCCTTGAAGCCAGCTGTATTTGAGCAAGATCTGGAAAACCCATTCAAAGGCACTTGATTGAAAACACTTTCCACTCAGATGAATCATTAGCATTAATGAAAACCTATAAATCTTCTGTACATTTCAAATGAAAACCACCACAAATGCTTAACCACTGGTCTTGACAGGATATGCTTTGTGGAGTCTGTGATGGGAACTTAAATTTGGGAAAAAGCGTAGAAAGAAAATGTTAGTCATCGTGCACACAATTATAGGTCGGTGACTTAATGCTAGAGTATTTAGTGGGAAGGGGGAACAGTCAAGTGATATTTATTTGGTCAAATTCTGGAACAAAAAAATGAGTCTGTTTAACATGTTCCCACCCACACTGGACACTAAACTAAGCTACACTTACCGCAAGAACCTCAGGGGAAAATCTGTGATGGTGTTGATGCCAAGGTCTGAACAACACCAGAGTCTAGTAGATTGAAGATCACTCATTTCTGTTTGTAAGAACAAGAAAAGTTCCTGCCTCCATTCATTAGCTGTGGATTAATTCTCTCCCAGTTCTGTTTGTACTATTCTTACGTGATGCCCCACTGCCAGCATAGAAAGCTTTTGGAGTAACTTCTAGCAAAACACAAAACATCTGTATAGATCTTCTTTAATACCTGTAGTCTCGAACTACAGAAATTAAAATCATATAAGAATTCATTTCATTGGATTTCTAATCCAGGAACAAAATGGGAGGGGAACTCTCAAACATATGTGAGCAACAGAAAAATACACACCATTAGATCAAGAAAGGTCCCAGCTGACTGGAATGCTTGGCAGAGATGATGCTTTCTTGGGATTGCTAAGATGTATTTGAACACATTTATCAAACTCTCTGGAGAGAAGATAATTTTTTTTGAAATATCCTTGAGGTCTCACACTTTGTACTATTTGCTGAAAGTTAGCAAGATCTGATGGCTGATACATTAAGATAGGATTAGGTGTCTAACATCTGAAATAGGATTATATCCTTAAGTATGCTAAGTCACTTCAGTGCGACCCCATAGATGGCAGCCCACCAGGCGCCCCTGTTCCTGGGATTCTCCAGGCAAGAACACTGGAGTGGGTTGCCATTTCCTTCTCCAATGCATGAAAGTGAAAAGTGAAAAGTGAAGTCGTGTCCTTAAGTATACTGTTTGACTTATATTTTCTTTTCCAATGTGTATAAAGCTAGTTAGTGAAGAGATCAACTGAATTCTAAATTAATTAATTGAAAAATTATTATGTATGTCCCCCATTGTACGTAAGATATTATGGTAGATAATTTTAGGGCATATAAAGATGATTGCAAACTAGCATGGCTCTAAATTTATATTCTAGTTGGAAAACAAGACCTGGACACTGCAAATATTAGCAATGATTGCTTCAGTGGTTGGAGACACTGCTAGCATTTGAAAGGAGGGACAGCGATACCAATGACTTCAATGCTAAGAAAATTCCACATCTCTACAGATTTTTGAGTGTCCAAATGGAAATATAGTTTAAAGGTCTATTTATAATCAAATGAATCTGGGCTTCTTTTATAAATATACACCAAGCTTTTTTTGCATGAATTTGGTTTATGTTAAATTTTCTATTTTTAATATGCAAATCAAGGAAGGGCTGTACTTTATTTCCTTAACTTTACCAAGAATGGTTCATCATTTCAGAAATAGCATTCCCAAAGGAAAAATAGTATTTGAGCTGCCAAAACCACATATTTTCATCAGGCTATATTTATGCCTTTTGTATCCACAGGAGAGAGACAGTATAGGATATACACCTGTATCCTTGTTTGAAAGTGTTCAGTAGCATGAAAAATTCTACAACTGTTAGAAGAATACTCCAAATTTTATTAGCACTGCCCATAAATCAAATTTATGAATTTTATGTCAAGATTTTTATTTT
>SJYQ01006682.1:83123-97607 GCA_006410935.1 Redunca redunca | reverse complement strand
TATTAACTGGAACTAGAAAAAAACTGTGCATTACAATAATTAATACTCTAATAACAACTGTAAATAATTTTATAGGACCTTGCTGTTTCACATTTTTACAATACCAGTAATATCTTCAGGTAGTTTCTTTTTTAAAATAACTAATTAATTTTTAAATTGAAAAATAGTTAATTCCAAGTAACTTAGCCTGAATTAATCCTCTGAGATAAGAAAGCACAAAGACCTGGCTAATATCACAGAAGTAGAGAGGGGGAAAATCCAGAAGACAAAATAAAAATAGCAAGTTATTTTAATTCTTTAATTGCAATAAAAACAAAATAGCAAGTAATATCCTAATAAATTATCCTGACGTAGGCTAGCGTTTTACAATGTTAACTCATCTGATTTGCATACCAATACTGGAGGCTCAGCTGGTAAAGAATCTGCCTGGGATGTGAAAGACCTGGGTTCAACCCCCCAGGTTGTAAATATCCCCTGGAGAAGGAAAGGCTACCCACTCCAGTATTCTGGCCTGGGGAATTCCATGGACTGTATAGTCCATGCGGTCACAAAGAGTCAGCCACTATTCACTTTGACTTTTTTTTTCAGCTTTACAAGGAGAAAACTTGGCCTTGGGTTGATTAGAGTCTAATAATTAAACTTAGAGAACTTTGCAAGATGAGGTCAGAACCTGGGTGTGTCTGCCCATAAAGGTCAAGTCCTTTTCAAAAGACCAGTCTGGAAGGAGACAAGAGGGTTATTTGTAGAAGATACTGTTATCATTAATTAGAGAACCAGTTTGGAGTGAGGGCATTTTGTAAAGCGCTCAATTCTGTCTGACTCTTTGAGGCCCTCTGGATTGTAGTCTGTCAGGCTCCTCTGCCCTTGGAATTTTCCAGAAAGAATACTGGAGTGGGGTGCCATTTCCTACTCCAGGGTACCTTCCCAACCCGGGAATCCAGCCCATGTCTCTTGAGTCTCCTGCATTGGCACGTGGATTCTTTACCACTAGCACCACTTGTGCATTACTTTACTAGCGTGTGAGATGAGTGCAATTGTGCGGTAGTTTGAGCATTCTTTGGCATTGCCTTTCTTTGGGATTGGAATGAAAACTGACCTTTTCCAGTCCTGTGGCCACNTTGGGGGGCTCCAAAATCACTGCAGATGGTGACTGCAGCCATGAAATTAAAAGACGCTTACTCCTTGGAAGAAAAGTTACGACCAACCTAGATAGCATATTGAAATGCAGAGACATTACTTTGCCAACAAAGGTTCGTCTAGTCAAGGCTATGGCTTTTCCAGCGGTCATGTATGGATGTGAGAGTTGGACTGTGAAGAAAGCTGAGTGCCAAAGAATTGATGCTTTTGAACTGTGGTGTTGGAGAAGACACTTGAGAGTCCCTTGGACTGCAAGGAGATCCAACCAGTCCATTCTAAAGCAAATAAGTTCTGAGTATTCATTGGAAGGACTGATGCTAAAGCTGAAACTCCAGTACTTTGGCCACCTCATGCGAAGAGCTGACTCATTGGAAAAGACTCTGATGCTGGGAGGGATTGGGGGCAGGAAGAGAAGGGGACGACAGAGGATGAGATGGCTGGATGGCATCAGCGACTCAATGGGCGTTGAGTTTGAGTGAACTCCAGGAGTTGGTGATGGACAGGGAGGCCTGGCGTGCTGCAATTCACGGGGTCGCGAAGAGTCGGACACTAATGAGTGACTGAACTGAACTGAGCACCACTTGGGAAGCCCACATTCAGTAAAAGGGAGTGGCAAAAATCATATCACATAACTGGTAGCTTTGCTAATTAGTAAGATTCACAAAGTGGAGAGATACCCAAATCGTAGAAGGGCTTCAGATGCATATTTGCCAAAATGAAAGATGAGTAACCTCTATACCAAATAAAATACAGCTTAGATACTGGTACCTTAATAAAAATAGGAGTTTCATTTGATGAAAAGGTTTGAAAAGGAAATGGATTGACTCCATTCAGAGTGGCAGCTAACAGAGTGTCTTTGGGGGAATCATTCCTAAGTGCACTGGGCTGCTTCTTGCTTGCAGGACAGAAATTACTGACTATTGGTTAAAATGCCATGTGAATTAATTTTCAGCCTCATTTATCCTCTGGCTGAGCATAAAAGCAATTTCAAAGAGAGAAAAATGGCCCCAATATGTGTTGCCACAAATCTTTTGAGAGATGAGAAATGTTAACAACTGGCATAATTTAATTCCAGATTCAAACAACTATCACTATTATAGTTAACAGTTCTGTGTGTGTACATTTTCAGATTCATAAAAAAGTATACTGTTTAATATTACATTTGAATTATTTCTTTTGATATCTAATTTGCCTACAATTCCTCTGGAACAAGACAGTATATTTAAGCACTGAATCTACCCTCTGGAAATCTCACTGGGGCCTTAGCTGGATGATCTCATTAATTCTCTTTTCTAGTTAATGAATCTCCCCTCTACTGTAGAAATAATTGTTTACTGTTTTTTTTTTCTATGACACCTCTGGATTAAGTGACAGTTTGTCTCATTACTTAAAATAATGTCACTATATAAGATGATTCTTATGAAGGTTAAACAGTATCTAAAAATTCTGATGAAGCAGGTATACTTATTTCAGCAACTAAAAATGGGTGAAAAGTGACATGGCAGTGCCATCCTTTGCATATTTCATGCACCCTTCTAATAGTGAAGTAAATTAGGATACATCCATTTCAGGGTGATCTCATGGCAGTCACCAAAGAACCTCGGGTAGGATAATGCTGCTCAATTTTTGATTTGATCTGTTAGACTCAGATGACTAATTCTTTTAATCTCAACTTAACCTCACAGAACAAAAGCCTACTTCTGTTGGGCTGGTAAAACACTTTACGTGAACTTTTGTTCTTCACAACCTGTTCTGCACTGCAGTGATGGAAAAGACTGAAAAACTTTTTAACTGTCAAATTAGGATGAAAAACAGAGAAATAAGGTTATTTACGTTGTTTGTACCTGTACCTCCAAGTCTGTTTCTGTAGTGTTCCATTTTCTTTTTAATGAGGACTACAAATTGTTTTCACTTTTTATTATTACAGTCTTTGGACAATCTGAGAAGTAACTGTAATACTCCCCAAAATGAATGTGTGGCTCCAGAGAAAGTAATTTAACTATTCAATTCTTGGACATTAGAAAAGAGATTCAGGTGTGTACTGATTGAGGTGTAAGTAATCACGGCACCACATTCCTTTCAGACAAGTTTACTTATTTTCTGAAGGAACACATTGTTCAGCACACCCTGGGTCTCTGTGTTTAAAAGCCTTGGTCAAATACTAGGATGCCAAAGTGATAAGTAACATATAAACAACTGAAGTCTTCTTGTGTATGTTAGTAACAGACCAAAGGGAAATGCCCGATTCACAAAATGTACATGGAGAGGTAGCTTCTGCCTCAAAGACCAGGCTTAACTCCGTCTACTCACCCAACATCATAACAGACTGTTGGTCTGTGTAGGAAAATGCTTCAAATATACTCTCATGATAAAAAATAAAACTAAACAAGTTTTTATTTAGTCATTTGACTATAAAAATGTTTAAAGAGAGATTTTATAATCTCACATTTCCAATTCTATAAACAGAGGATATTGGGCATAATTGAAACTTTTCTTGATAGCTCAGTTCATGACAGTGATGATTTCTATGTCTAACAGGCATAGTCACTCAGTAATGTGTCAAATTCAGTTTTTCTGTCTTCTTTGCTATAAAGCTGTGAGTTGTTTATTCTCACACATTCATTCTTTCTTTAGCTAGATTCCTTATAACTTAAAAAAAAAAGATTTGGGCACGAAGATTTTACAAATAAAAATAAATTAATATGAGCCAAGAAATAAAGACATGATGGTTTCTCTCAGTTGAGGGCTATGGTTCTAGATTGACTGTTTGGATATATTTCTCTAACAAAGATGAATTAAAAACTGATTCTTCTGGTTTTTAACAATAGAGAACACCGGGCAATATTCATGAAATAACAGTGTTTGGGATACTGGAATTAGGCAACAAAAGTGAATTCTCCCTCAGATACAAGAAACAAATGACATGAGTTAAAAAAAAATCATTGGAGAATAGTTGATTCACAATGTCATGTTAGTCTCAGGTGTACAGTAAAGTGAATCAGTTATCGTATACATACATCCACTCTGTCTTAGATTCTTCTCCCATGCTGACCACTACAGAGTATTGAGTTCCTTGTGCTATAAGTAGGTCCTCATTAGTTTAAGGGCTTCCCTGATAGCTCAGATGGTAAAGAACTCACCTGCAATGCAGGAGGAGACCCTGGTTTGCTTCCTGGGTTAAGAAGATCCCCTGGAGAAGGGATAGGCTCCCCACTCCAGTATTCCTGGGCTTCCCTTATGGCTCAGCTGCTAAAGAATCCACCTGCAATGCGGGAGAGCTGGTTTGATCCCTGGGTGGGGAAGATCCCCTGGAAAAGGGAAAGGCTACGCACTCCAGTATTCTGGTCTGGAGAATTCCATGAGTCACAAACAGTCGGACATGACTGACTAAATTTCACTCACTTATCTGTTTATACAGTAGTATATATATGTCACTCTGAATTTCCCAGTTTATCCCCCCACTACTCAATACATTTAAGAGAGTTCAATTGCACAGTTGTAATAAAAGCCCTTGAAATCCTTCTATAATATTTAAATTTGCCTTAGCCAGTATTTATTCAGACAGCAGATGTGTGCTGAATAGTTACCAATATAAGTCTTTAATGGGTAATAATTTTGGAGGAACCTAAAAAAGCCCACTTAGTATTGAATAATGTACCATGATTATTAACCTGGTGTGAACAAAAGCAGAGCAGACTTCCCTTCACAGGTCTAGCTGACATAGCACTCTTAATAGATAACAATTAGACTAATCGATGCCAGTTTTGGGCTTCACATAGTATGATCCAATGATGCTGAAAGACGTCTTCCCAGGGAAAATCATTAGGGTTATCAGGTAATAATGCTGAGAAAGATACAGTAGCTGAGAGCACTTCTAATATTCACAGTGATGGCAGCAATGCTTTTGTACCATTTATGGCCTTTGGCTCATGGGTCCTGTTCAAACTTTGAGCTGAAGAGCCAGGAAATTCTGTTTTCTTACAGTGTCTTTATGGAACATGCCTCTCTTCATTACCGTATTCATTCCACAAATATTAATTGAAGGTCGGTCCTCTGTATGCCTGGTACTGTGCTGGATAAGAGGGACAAAATAATGAACAAAAACAGATCTAGACTCTGAAAACTAAAATTAACCTTCTTTACCTTGAAAAATGCTATCTATAAAATTAAATAGATGAGTAATTAGTAATGATTTCAGATTGTCGACAGCTTCAAATACTACATGTTTCTGCTTGGGGAGAGCAGGCATGGAGAAGGAATTGTACCACTGCAAAGTGCTTAAGGGAGAAAGCTAATCCATGATCTGCCTCCCGGTGGATTCCTGAGGGTGTGGGATAAATGAATGACTCTCTCTCCTTATTTTACTCAGCCTACGAAAATCCCATGGACGGAGGAGCCTGGTAGGCTGCGGTCTGTGGGGTTGCTAAGAGTCGGACACGACTGAACAACTTCACTTTCTTTTTTCACTTTCATGCATTGGAGAAGGCAATGGCAACCCACTCCAGTGTTCTTGCCTGGAGAATCCCAGGGATGGCAGAGCCTGGTGGGCTGCCGTCTATGGGTTCGCACAGAGTCGAACACGACTGAAACAACTTAGCAGTAGCAGCAGCAGTGCTAAAATATAAATAAAATATATATGTTAAGAAATCAGTGTTTTGTCATAGGGCCTAACAAACTGAAAAGAAGCTTTTCATTTTGATAGCTCACTATATTTGTGAAAGGTTTTATTTATCAAATTTTATGGCATTGTAACAAAACTTAGCCTAGTTGTAGTTGGCTATTGCAATCATAAATTTTAAAGATATATATTTTGAAAAAATGTATATAGCCTGGAAGTAGAACTTCATAAAGTGGTACCAAATAATACTTACTCATTAAATACACCACTCATAAAAGAGCATATGTTTATCACTATGGTATTATAATGAAAACCTATTCTTAACAGTTTACCCAGGTTTAGGATATGTAGAAAGCTACATAAATGTCATTTTGATTATGTACACGAATAGCAGAAAGTGTTAGAAAGAAGTGTTTCTTTCCTACTCAGAGGTATCACTATACAAAATTTTCTATAAAGACATGGTCTGGGGATCCTATCCTAGCTTAACACTATGGCTTTATTTATTGTCTGCTGGTTTTTTTGTTTTTTTTTTTTTTTTCTGGTAGTTGTGTAATATGAGGACCTGTTTCTTATTAAATGGACTACAGGTTGAGTCATGGTGTAGAGTGAAGAAGAGCACACTTAAAACATATCTCTACACCCAAGGAAGTTAGAGTCTTAGAGTCTAGTGGGACACTATCACAATTCTTCGGGTCTTCGTTGATTAGAAAAGGGTACACATGAAGAGAAATGGAAAGATGTGTGGTTCTCAACTCTACCCTAATGGATAACAGCATGGTCCTTGATATGGGGAACAGGTAGACTCAGTTATTTTTGTTAGATTTTGTTCACACCAGGGAATCATGATCACAAAAGTAAAACTTTTCAATAAAGATACCTAATTGAATGCAACGTAGCTATCTTGACTGCGGAATCTCATTAAAATGCACCATTGTACTGGAAGAAACTGCTGAGTGTCTTGGAGCACATGGTCGCTGACACAATGAAATGTGGCTCTGGTGACAAGGAACAGTGTGAATCATGGTCCATGATGTGAAAATATCACCCAGATTTACCTCAGATCCTTTATGTGACCAACATCATTAATTTAATGAAACTTAACCTATCAGAGCAATTGTCTACATGCACTAGAGAGAACTTGCTTAACTCTGGCAGTTCCACTGGGTTTTACATTAATTAGTTAAGATCCATATACTTGCATATTTCATAATTGATTCTGACAAAACATTCATACAGGTACAGGCAAAATATATTCTTTGGAACTTCACAAATCATTAGACACATCTTCAAAAAAAGGACTTGTAGTCAAATCACCTGCTTCCTTGAAAATAAGGGTGGTGTCATATTGACCAATCCAGGTTCCCAGAAAAACTATACTCATGGCATCAAGTCAATACAAATTTAAGTTTTAAACTGAAAATCAGCTAGAGAAAAAGATTTAGTCTCATATTTTTAGATGATATGAATAACTATGAGCCAAAGACTAGTTATATAGTCTTATACATGTGATAAATAAATAGTCTGACTACCAGGCCAGACTGAAAAATGTGATGTTCTATTATAGATTTATTCTTTGTTTTATTCTTTAGCCCTGAGGAACACCCACTTTGGTGGTAGAGAGGGAGGCTTCTGCTTTGTGTGTATGTGCACCTGGCACAACGAAAATTAAATAACAATATTTTAACAGAGCAAACTGAGAGTCTATGCAGTGGACTCACTAGCTGTCTCGTAAAGAAAAGCAGGCTATATAATAAAGAGCCTGAATGCATGCCACAGGGAGGTTTACAGCAGCTCTGTGGTTAATGAACTGTGTATTTCAGTCAGTCAGGTTTTAGTTCTCGGTTCTGGCATGCGTGCATGCTCAGTCACTGAGACCTGTCTGACTCTTTGCAACCCCATGGACTGTAGTCCATCACACCCCTTTGTTTATGGGATTCTCCAGGCAAAAATACTGGAGTAGGTTGCCATTTCCTCCTTCAGGGGATCTTCCTGACCCGAGGATCAAACTGGGTCTCTTGTCTCCTTTGTTGGCAGGTGGATTCTTTACCACTGTACCACCTGGGAAGCCTGAATAAATAATATCAAACATCAGTCTTGAGACTTTATCTAGCATGATAACACAATAAAGGAAATGAGAAGTATGACTATCAGACAGGAAAAAAAATCAAAATAAATATTGTCAGACTTCATGTTTGCATAAATAGAAAATCAAGAAAAAAGATAAAATATATAAATATTAGGTATATAAGTTAATAAACAAATTAAAGTTTTCCATATATTAGCAATAGGAAACATAATAAAATAATAAATCTCCTTTTCTATAATACAATATATAAAATACAAGAATAAATTTAACAAGAACTGTGCACACCTATATGATGAAAACTATAAATCATTGCGGGAGGGTATAAAACAAAAATAAACGTGAAACCATATATTACTTCTGAGTGATAAAATCTAAGATCACAAATACATTAATTCTCATCAAAATAGACTGTGAACTTAATGTAATCTAATAAAAATTCAAGAAGATTTGGGAAAGAATGATAAGGTGAGATATGCCATGCACGTGTGTGCTAAGTTGCTTCAGTGGAGTCCGATTACTTGCAACCCTGTGGACTGTAGCCCACCAGGCTCCTTTGTCCATGGGATTTTCCAGGCAAGAATACTGGAGTGGGTGGCCGTGCCCTTCTCCAGGGAGTTTTGCTGACCCAGGGATCAAACTGTATCTTGTGCGGCTCCACTATTTCATGCAGATTCTTCACTGCTGAGCCACCAGGGAAGTTCAAGATATGCCATGCTAGGTACGAAATGCACTCTAGAGCTACAGTAGTTAAGTGGTAGGTTACCAGATCAGGAAGGGATAGAAAGCTCAAGGAAACAGAATAGAATCCAAAAAGAAGCTTTCAGTTAATTTTCAAAATTTTGAAAAACTTGATTCTAACAATCTTTGCCAGTTTTCTCACTACTTTTATGAAAGAGACAATTTTCAGAGTTTCTTACCCTACTGTTTCTATGGACATAATTCCTTCAATGCAATTAAAAATCAGTTTTATAAATGTTGGTTGTATCTATGGAAATCAATAGAGTAGTGATTTAAAAGTTCTAAATGCCATATATACTCTAGAAAGTACTCATGCATTTAGTTAGATCATGGCATCTGGTCCCATCACTTTATGGCAAATAGATGGGGAAACAATGGTAACAGTGAGACACTTTATTTCCTTGGGCTCCAAAATTACTGCAGGTGGTGACAGCATCCATGAAATTAAAAGTTTGGAAGAAAAGTTATGAACAACCTAGACAGCATATTAAGAAGCAGAGAAATTACTTTGTCAACAGAAGTCCGTCTAGTCAAAGCTATGGTTTTTCCAGTGGTCATATATGGATGCGAGAGTTGGACTATAAAGAAGGCTGAGCACCAAAGAATTGATGCCTTTGAACTGTGGTGTTGGAGAAGTCTCTTGAGAGTCCCTTGGACTGCAAGGAGATCCAACCAGTCCATCCTAAAAGGAAATCAGTCCTGAATGTTCTCTGAAAGGACTGATGCTGAAGCTGAAACTCCAATACTTTGGCTACCGATGCAGAGGATGAGATGTTTGGATGGCTTCACTGACTCAGTGGACATGAGTCTGAGTGAACTCCAGGAGTTGGTGATGGACAGGGAGGCCTGGTGTCCTGCAGTCCATGGAGTCACAGTGAGACACAACTGAGTGACTGCACTGAACTGAACTGATATTTTACCTAAATATTTCTGGATTCCTTGCAGTTTTCTGTATTTCAGCATTAATTTCTCTTTTCTTTTTTTTTTATTCAGTGTCTTTATAAAATGTTCACAAAAAACATTTATTTTACCTTAACTTGCTTCCTTGTTAGTTTAATATAATACTATATATGAAACTCATTAGAAAATGTATATGTGCTACAAAGTTGATGCTGCTAACACACTTCAGAGTGTTTTCTGCTGGACATAACTATTAAATATCAGATAACATTTTTCTGAAGAGAAGGACCATGATGCCCAACTCTCAAGCAAGAAAAAAAAAGGAATCTGTCAGCTGCATTTTGATGGTAGCAATTCAGGGTGGGTGATGCATTAGTTACATTTATCATAAAACTAATGTCTGTGGAGGACTGTTTTAGCAACTAAAAAAAGAAATGGGAAGTAGAAGAGGATCTATAATATCTTCTCACATCTTTATAATTGTTCAGATATTTATTATTTAATAACATAAAAGAGAATTACATGAAAGATTTCAGTATCCTTCAAGTTCTCTTTTACAAGAGTGAGACAGAGGGAAAAAGAGAAACAAATTTTGAGAAAATACCTAAATATATTTTGGGGGATCAAATATTATATCATGTGATATCATGACCTAATTAGTAAATTTTACTTTGCACAATTTAAACATTATTTTATGAAAAAAATCATCTAGAATTTTTTAATACTTTTTCCTACCATAAAATTATCTAAAACATTGTGAAACAGGGACCCTAAAATTAGTTACCAAGGGAATAGTCTATAATAGTTCCACAGATGTTATTAGAAGCTTTTGAGTAATTTTTAGTTTGCAGTTATCTATCCCATATAATATGTTGAAGATAAAGGTAAACCAGTACAGCCAATCTGTTGATTTGGGCCTCCTTAATAATCAGTGTGAATAACTAAACATGAAAGCAATTTGATTAAAAATCTGGAAAGAAAAGAATTGACCATATATTCATGACTGATGTCTACTAGTTTTAATAAGAAAAAAAAAAATTGGTGATTTTAATTTTCTTCTTAATTAAAACAAAATTACATCTACCATTCTCCTTGATGTGCCTTATAATCATCTAGGAATATTATATTCCATTCCAAAATTAAGTAAGGTAAAGTTTCTAAAGAGGTAATGGCACATTAGAGGTGGCAAAAATGGGCTCAAAATCCCAATAGTGAATTGAGACACAGAATAAATGAGAGACCTTTAAAGAGAATTTACTCAAATAAACAGAATATTAATATTAATTTTTTCCAATATTTCAAAGAGGGTTTGAAGAGTAGTGCAGGCAACCTAGGCTGAAAGTCCACATATCTGCGTTCTAGACCTAACCTTTAATTGTGTGTGATTGTGTGATTTGGGGAAAATAATTTAACACCTTTGTAAAATTATTCAGCTCAAATTATTGAGTATATTATAATGATGAAGATTTAAACAGAACAATTGTACAACTGTAACTGAGGTAGAGTTTAAGTTTTACTCAGCATTGCCTATCATTTAAAATGTCTTCCAGGGCTAAGGTCTCTGACATAAACCTTCAAGCACGACAACCATAATTAACTAAGGTATTTAATGTGAAACATTTGAAGAAGTTGTGAAGAAAAAAGAAAAGAAATGCCTACTTTCAGAACATATCCTCTTGCTTCTCAGCAGATCTTCCCCTCAATCATACAAAACATAATTTCCATTTTAACTATCCCTTCTTTCTATAGAACCACAAGGAGAACTTAAAAGGACAACCAAGTAAACAGTTTTTATGAACTTATTTACTGAAACTTCTGGTTTATCATATCAGAAGACGAGTTTTCCTTTGGTTTGCAGGGATGTTGATTTCTAATAAGACATCTATCTAGTAAGGGGGCCTTCCCTGGTGGCTCAGATGGTAAAGAATCTGCCTGCCATGCAGGAGACCTGGGTTTGATCCCTGGGTAGAGAAGATCCCCTGGAGAAGGGCATTGCAATCCACTCCAGTATTCTTGCCTGGAGAATCCCTTGGACAGGGAAACTTTGTGAGCTATAGTCCATAGGGTCGCACAGAGTTGGACACGACTGAAGCGACTTAGCATGTACGGATGCATATAATAAGAGGCTCAGTTGGCTTCACAGGGTTAGGTTATTGGAACACCTAAGGGGCTTCCATGCCTCTTTCTTCTCAAGGACCAAAATGCACCATGTGCTGGAGCTAACTTATACTGGCAGAGGAGAACCGAGTATGCCTACCTCTTTCCAAACCCGGGTTCAGTAGCATCGTGCACTAGAGCTGAGATCAGCCATTGTGGGTGCATTGAAAGGAGGGAAATCAGTGAACAACGACTAATTAGGGCACTTGGGTGGAGAGAGAGGAATTATGCTAGGGGAAGCCCGGCTGTTACAAACTTACCTTGCTCACACAGTAAAGAATCTGCCTGCGACGGGAGACCTGGGTGCAATCCCTGGGTCAGGAAGCTCCCCTGGCAAAGGAAACGGCAACCCACTCCAGTATTCTTGCCTGGAGAACCCCATGGACAGAGGAGCCTGGCGGGGCTCCACAGTCTGTGGGGTCACAAGGAGCTGGACACGACTGAAGCACTGACACTTTCACTCTTTGCTGTTGGCCAAACACAGGTAAACTCTGGTCCTGAGGAGAAATGACCGACGTTAAACTTGTTGAGGAAGAAAGACATACAGTTGTCCTGCTTTTGCAACTAAAATCTCCTACCCAGGAGCCTCAAGGCAAGTTGACTCTCTAGCTGCTACGTCCTCAAAAGGAAGCATTTCTTACTTCGCCTCTAAGGCTAAGTGACAGCGGAGAGACTCTTAAGAGGCTGAATTCTGAGAACGTGACAGACCGGTTAACACTGAGGTCCATTAAACGTTCTTGCCCTTGTGGAATCCTCATCAGTGAGGGGCATCGAGGAGAGACGAGAAAGTTGACAGTTTCTATTTTTCCTCTCCCTTGCCCTCCTCCAGGCGAACAAGGGGTAACTCAGCAGTTTCCCTGCCTCTTTGGCTTGTTCTCAGGATTTTAATTGGCACCATATGGGGATTTAGGGTAAGATGAGGAGAGAATAGAAGAGATAGCTGTTAATTGACTTAGTTCATTTTTAATTGATTGTTAAGTCTATAACTTAATAATTACGTTACTTTTGAAGGACTTTTAAACTTGCCTTAGGGCTTATCATTGCAGTAACTACAATTCTCATATTCCTTGTCTTGTGAACATAGTATTAGATTTGCTAAAGTAGTCCCCACCCTCATCATAGGAAGAAGAACTTTTTTTAAACTAGAGGAACATCTTTTGTATGTGATGCTGATGTGCAATGGGAGGATTCAAAATCACAAGACCAGATAATGTATATTTTTATCCTAAATTTTCATTTTTCCCCACATTTCCCCATGATAAGAATATTAAAATTAAAATAACCCAGACTATCATAGTTTTAATTAAAGCAGCATAAAATAGGGTTTAAAAACCTGTTCTCTTTCAGTTGTTTTCTGTCCCTGGTGGCCAAATGGAAGCTTTTGTCATTGTGTGTACCCTTAAGAAAGACTGGGAAATGGAACCTCACAATGTCATAGAAGGTAAGAAATTTCAAACCTAAAGGCCCTTCATTGAAAACAGCTACATCCAGTTCTCTGATGCTTAACATTTGAGGAATGTGTGATGGATGTGAAATCAAATGAGGTAAAAAAAAAAATGGAAACTAAGAGAATGGAAGAGGAAGAAGGAATGAGTCAATTAATGATCTTGCACTAACCACATTCATTGACTCAAAAAGGAAGAAATGTTTAAAAAGCTGTCATGTAAAATCTCACCATAGCAGCCAAAGGAAGTGTGTGGAACACCTGTGCCCTGGTAAATATTACCCTCAAATAGTCATTATTCTGAGTGGCTGATACAGAATTCAGATTTGATAGGTCTTGAATAAGGTATAATCCTTTTTTAAAAAATTCTCTCCTGTTAAAACTTGGAGATATTTAATTTTTTACAGCCATCTGACTCTAAGCATAATTCTAAAAGGGACTTACCTCACGATTAGATATCTTTGCTTGCAGTAACTTCTAGATTCACCCTTGGAATCCTGGTGATGGATTTTTTAAATAGGTTTTATTTTAGTTATACTTAATGGACATTAGTGGTCTGAGTTCTAAAACGGTTTGGAACTTTTAGAAAAACCGATTAAAGAGGAAGATTATTTGTGTACACAGATAACACTCAAGGGAGGTGGACGGGAGATGGGGTGTGCCCAAAAGGTACAACAGCCAGTCTTGAGAACTCTGAGAAGTGCCCAGAGATGCTGTGGAGTGAGAGTCTTGGTTACTCTGAGAAAACAATTTTGTCCTGAAAGGCAGAGGAACTTAAGGAATAAAGAGCCCAGGCAGAAAATTCTATGTTTCCCTAGATAGCAACTGAATCCAAAGAAACAGTGAGTAACGCTTTAGCTCCAGTCAACTGACCTGAGACGTTTTACATCCCCATATAGTTTCGCTTGCTATCGCTGAGTTTGTAACCCAGGATTCTGTCGTATCGCAGTAGACTGTGTGTAAGGTGCGGCAGTAAGCACCACGGCGTAGATGAACAAGGAAGTAACCGAAGCCTCCGGAAGTTACGAACCCAGGGGGTGGAAGCTCCGGAAGCTTCAGATGGGAACCCTCACTTGCAGCAGTGCCTGTGCGAGCTTCCATGAGTGACTGCAGACGTTATGGAGATGCAGTTACGATCTATTTAATTTGGGTTTAGTGAGATGTGTATATCTCTGGTTTGCAGTCATTTCGTTTATAGTTGAGGGACTGCTCATCCCAGCATCAGAATGACTTCCAGAATCTACCACCACTGTGCCAATTCCTTTGTGTTCTGAAAGGGCAAAGCCCAATGTAAAATTCATAACCTTTACTACCAGTGATGTCTGAATACTAATTGAAGAATAAGCTTCATCATGACAAACAACATTTAATCTTAATCACTACCCAAGACACCTTGAGATC
>SJYQ01006682.1:53734-82850 GCA_006410935.1 Redunca redunca | reverse complement strand
CTAAGGAAAATAATATTACAAACTGTTGGCAAATAAAGAGATACTCAAAACGTGTGCATCCAAAAAAGAAAAGGAAGACACTGTATCCTAACAGTGAGAGTTAATTAATGAAAGCATATTGATCTTCTCCCCCTGCATTTTGTGCTGTTTCAGGTTTTAAGGCACAAGTCTCAGATGCCTCTTTTGGAAGAGGTGCCCTCCTTTGCCAGCTGCTGGGACCAGTGGTTGCCATCAGCTCATAGTTCCTTTCTAGAAACTGCCCTGCCTGAAGGGAGCTGCCCTCCCCAAGAGGGCAGCTCTCATCCCAAACCAGCTGGCCGGTTGGGTACCCGTCTCCCTGGCCCTCACCAGAGCTCCACGTCGCAGCTGCTGGGTTCCCTGCCATGAATGCAGAATTGCAGAACGTTTCAGAGTTTCCCTCTCTTACTAATCCTACCGTCCCTGTCCCCCCAACCTCACAGCGGCTCCTCCTTAGGATACTCCTCACAACTTTCCTACACAATCATTTCAAGGAAATTTCATTTCAGGCAGTGATATGTTTCATGTCTTCGTTTGTCGTTTTAAAAATGTTGCGTACCATTCTAAGTAACTGTTTCCCCTAACGTGCCCGTGGGCAGAGTGTGCCCACCAGCTCCTGCGGTGGTGTTCCTTGACCACACGGTCTTTCTTAGTATCACCTGATTTCGCACCCCCTACATTTAAAATTGTTCGAGAACATTTTCTAACTTCCATAGTCAAGTGTATCTGATCATCCCCCAGCTCTCTGTATAGTTTCTTTTTCATTCAGGTAAACAAGAGGAAGCATTTTACCTGATAGTCATGCCTTTTTATTCCTCTTTAATCTATAGGAGTCCTCCCACTCTTATTCCTTTCATGGCATGGATATTTTTGAAAGGTTTAGGCCAATTGCATTGTAAGATAGCCCACAATCTGGATTTCTTTGATTGTTTAGGACAGTTGTGTGGTAGAATGTTCAACAATCTGCGTTTGATTGTTCTCTCATGTTTAAATTTATCTTGACTTTTTTGAGAATACTAACTAGATGATGATAGGAATTTTCCATAGCACCACATCACTGCAAACCTAAAGTCAGTTTGCCTATTTGACTCCTTGTTTGTGAGACGATGTAAAATTGGATCACTGTTATCTGCTGAGTGTTATCGGAGTTTTCCCCTTTGTGATTGATAAGTGATCTGTGTGGTATACCTGGAAACCACGTGAATATCCTTGCACTGAATATTGTGCTCACAAGTTCTTGGCAAATCCTTAACTATTTATTAAGTAAGCTGGACAGGGAATTATTTTAAGAAATACAAATTACAAAGTGGGACTTTATATAGTGTCCTTTAGTAAAATGAACAGAGCCAGGGGACTCCTGTCTTGGCAGCACTGGGGTTTACTGACTGAGAGGTCCCTGTGCCAGCATCTGCCATGGTTGAGGAGCTGTACATGTGGTCCGTCTACCACTGGCCATTATATCCTGTGCTTTAGCCTAAATAAATCACTAGCTCCAGGTCTGTGCATTGTTCTCAGTCTAAATCTGCTTCCTACCACTTAACTGTGTGCATCCACAGCTTCCAGGAAATTCTTCTGTGGGTATACTATTTCTGGCAACAGCGTCACAGCATGTTTCCGAAGTGCACCAGGTGCCCAGGGCTGTCGTGACAGCTGGGGTCACCTTTGCCTGCTTTGAGGCATCACATCCCACTTATCTGGCTTGACAATCCCCTCACTGAAGAAATGATTGATTGATATTAATTAGAAGTTTGACCATCTTGGACATGGATTCTCAGGGGGCAGCTTACCACTCTCTCTCTACCAGTTGGTGACAGCTATCTTAGATGTTGCTGCTTCTCAGCAAGGGAACCACAACTGTGCCAGGGACCCATGCCTGTTCACTGAACTTTCTCATTCTGCTGCCTGTGCGGCTCCTGCTACCACTGTTCTTAGTACTTGGTGCATAATGGTTCTGAAATTATAATAGATACACAGATGCACGTCTCCTTTTGTTTCTTAAGGGTTGATTCTTAGCTCCATCTATCGCTGGTTCCGGATCCCTTTCCAAAAGTTCAGTTTTCCAAACTCATTATTTCTGGACAATATTTTAAGTCAAGAGCTTATTTCCTACTGTTCTGTGTCAATGTTATGCTAGCAAAACATGACAGATATTAAGCATTTCCCTCTTCACATGAAGCAGATAGCCTCTAACTGGTCTGATGCGCTGATTAGGTTAATACTCTCGAGCCACCCCATTTAATATGAGAAAACATGGCTTTTTCTTCTTCAGAAATTTGAGGGGTTTCATTAATAGCAGTTTTGAACAACTTTGCTATCAACGAGTAGGGAATGAGTATATAACACAATATTTCCTTTCACCTGTAATCCTATCAGCAATCTGCCTAGGAGCAATGGAGAACAGTATGATGTTATTTCTTATTCAGCAGCTGAAAACACACTCCATCATTTTTTGTACCAAGATGTAGGAAAAAATATCTCTTTTCTCTCAACTACTCCTTCTTTATCCCTTAATCCTTTTACCTTGGTTTACTCACATCTTTCAGAAAAAGGCAGCGAGCAGTTAATAGATTTAGAATGCTTTCCAGGATGTCTAAAAGTGAAGCAATAAACATATTCCCACACATATCCTCTGACTCACTTTCATTCACAGGTACAGTTGTGTCTCCCAGTGAGGCTATGTAACACATTCTAAACTCTGAAGACAAGCTGAAAGCCATGCCAAACTGGCCTTTGACCTGAGGCATACAATGAAGGGTAATGGAGTGATCATTCTGCATTGTCCTTTGGTCAGAATGCCATAGCTGAGTTGAAAAGTGACCCATGATGCCTCAACATTATCTGTGTGAGGGACTAATTTACTACCTTCCTAGGTATCATTTCCTGAGTTTTGAAGAAAAGTTATGACCAACCTAGATAACGTATTGAAAAGCAGAGACATTACTTTGCCAACAAAGGTCCGTCTAGTCAAGGCTATGGTTTTTCCTGTGGTCATGTATGGATGTGAGAGTTGGACTGTGAAGAAAGCTGAGCGCCAAAGAATTGATGCGTTTGAACTGTGGGGTTGGAGAAAACTCTTGAGAGTCCCTGGGACTGCAAGGAGATCCAACCAGTCAATCCTAAAGGAGATCAGTCCTGGGATTTCTTTGGAAGGAATGATGCTGAAGCTGAAACTCCAGTACTTTGGCCACCTCATGCAAAGAGTTGACTCATTGGAAAAGACTTTGATGCTGGGAGGGATTGGGGGCAGGAGGAAATGGGGACGACAGCGGATGAGATGGCTGGATGGCATCACGGACTCGATGGACGTGAATCTGAGTGAACTCCGGGAGCTGGTGATGGACAGGGAGGCCTGGCGTGCTGTGATTCATCGGGTCGCAAAGAGTCGGACACGACTGAGCGACCGAACTGAACTGAAGGCAAAATTAAAATTTCTCATAAAGAATCAAGTCAATTGTACCAACTCTCTGCTCTTTTTGTGCTTAATACCAACGTATAAACCCTAGAGGACTTTATAAAGATATATGAATGTCTTCGCTTTTTTATTGGCCTATATTATCCTCAACCATTATATTAGTTAGAATTCTCCAGAGAAACAGAACCAATAGGAGATATAGGTAGATAAATAGATAGATACACTATATATGTACAAACACACATGTGATCACATATATAATATGCATAATATATTGTGCATATAATAGCATGATATATAATATGAATAATATGCATATTCTAAAATATGGAATATGTAAGATAATATGTAATAAATAGCCAATGGGAATTTGCTGTATGACTCAAGGAACTCAAACCACAGCTGGAACAACCTAGAGGGATGGGATTAGAAGGGAGGTGGGAGGGAGGTTCAAGTGGGAGGGGACACGGGTCAACCTATGGCTGATTCATGTTGATATTTTATAGAAAACAATGCATTACTCTAAAGCAATTATCCTTCAATTAAAAATAAATAAATGTTTAAAATAGGGAAAAAAAGAAGGAAGAGGGATTTGCCTCACATTATGGGGACTGTCAAGTCCCAACAGCTGCAGGGTGAGTCAGCAAGATGCAGGGTCGGTGGGGCCAGGGCTGTTATTTCTAGTGTTGAGTCCAAAGACATGAGAGCTTCGAGGGTTGGTGTAGTTCCAGACTGAAGACCTGGCTCGAGATCTTGAAAGAGACAGTATTTCAGGCTGAGTCTGAGAACTGGAACAGGCTGGTGTCCCAATGTGAAGGCAGTCAGAGAGGAAGACGTCTCTCTTATTCAGGGAAGTTAAGTTAGTTGCTCTGTCTTGTACGACTCTTTGTGACCCCACAGACTGTGGCCCACCAGGATCCTCCATACCTGGAAGTTTCCAGGCAAGAATACCGGAGTGGGATTCCATTTCCTTCTCCAGGGGATCTTCGTGATCCCAGGGATTGAACCGATGTCTGCAGCATTGCAGACACTCTACCACCTGAGCCACCAGGGAAGCCTCTTACCATTTGTGCCTTCAAGGAAGGCCCTTTTGTTCCCTTCAAACAGTAGATCGGATGTGGCCCACCCACACTGAGGAGGGTGAACTGCCTAACTCAGTCTACTAAATGCTATCCTCATCCAAAAGCACCTTCACAGGAGCACTAGAGTAATGTCTGCTCAAACATCCGGGCACTCGGTGGACAAGTCAAGTTGATGCTTAAAGCCATCTCTCCTCCCTGAGTGTAGTTCACTTTTCAGATGTCTACTTTTCAAGCACCCCCTTTATTTTCACTGGGGACACAACATATCGTTCTCACCACTAAACTTGATACGGTAGGTGACTGACTCCTTTGGGTGGTGGCAACTCAATTCAACCATCACATGTAAAAATAAGACTGATGGCAGGAGCTATGATTCTGCTTATTTGGGTCAGATGCAACTTGTTTATTTTTTCCAGAGAGGATTCTGTATTTTAGAGGTAAAGGAAATATAGGAAATAGAGGAAAATCATAGCTCCAGTTATTTAATGCATACCATACATTTCTATTCCTGAGCAATATATTTCCATATATCCATTTATATTCCTGAGCAGGGATCTATCACAACTTTAATGTTTGACACTGGAGGCAAAAGTTTCTTTCTGAGAAAGGCTTTGCAGATATCCAAGCCCCTCATTTATGTTAAAGACAAAGAGTTTGAAGTGTGAAGAAATGAAATGTCTTACTCATGGGTGGGGTAGTGGAGAATTGAAAGTGAAAATCGTCCCCTGACTTTCAGGTCTACGGCACATTCCCATCTGTTATATTTTCTCCTGTGCTGTGGCACCTAAGGAAATATCAGACAGAAATGCAATAAAATTTCACATTCGTCTGGGTAATCCCAAACCACCTTTCCTTCCATAGTTGATGCTTTCCATTATTCTCATCTAAATCGTTAAGCGGAAATATCAGCAAACTAAGCCAACCTCCCAATAAATAGTTACTGAGTATAACCACCAATACAATAAATAGAGTGACCAGTACAGGCAGAATACTTCTTCTCACCATGTATAATGAATAGGAGCTTCTGCTGAATAGTATTTCAAAGTTATATTGCTATTATCTCCAGGAAAGAAATGCAAAAAGAACCCATAAAAGGGATATATTAGAACCCTAAATGAATAGCTGTGTCTGCTTGAGCAGTATCTTCTTCCTTGCAGACATAGTTATATAGGAACCAGTCCTAATAGAGAAGAAAATAGAACAATAATAAAAAGTTCAAACTTCACAGTCTTGTCAGAGGTCCACTTTATTTCATCGTAAATTTGTTTTAAACTTGAGAGACAGGAAAAAAGAAAACAGAGACTACAACAAGGAAAAATATTTTAACTTTCGGGATCTAGTTCACACTATTTTTCTTATGCCTATTGATTTGAAAAAAAGCAACAGCTGTGAAGATGCAGGATGAATAGACGTCTAAGTGAACAGCAAAGCACACAAAGGGTTTCCCCTCACTTGAATTCTGCTTGCTCTGCTCTAAGGACCCAAAGTGCACTCAGGGTAAGTGGTAGCTTTTCTGCCTGTCATATCTAAGGAGAGAGTCACTTTTTGATGGTTCTGGCTTTCGTGAATGCTGGCTTCAGGATAAATGAAAGCTCAAGTGTCGGAGGAGAGCAGGGGCTGATGACTGAAGTGTGGAGATGATGGCTCACAGTCTCTGGGTTTGGAGCTGACCTCTTGGAATTGCTTCAAGCAGTCAAATGCGGGCAATATCCAGACCAGGAGAAAGGAGGGGAAAAAGTGAGATGCTTAAAATTCCAACAGAGTAAATTTGAAATAGCCTTTCTATAATTGTGTCATTATGTTAGATTGCTTGCATTTACTTCATTCTCTAAGGACTTTGATTTCTAGTCTAGTGTCAAGACTCAAGAGTTGAGAGCAATATGACCATGAATCTGGAAAACTACCTTTTAAATTTTAACTCCCTATCAGTCCCACTTAACCATGATGATGTCGTCAGTCACTTAGAGCCTAACATCCTGCCCTGTAAAGTCCAGTGGGCCTTAGGAAGCATCATGACTAACAAAGCTAGCGGAGGTGATGGAATACCAGCTGAGCTATTTCAAATCCTAAAAGATGATGCTGTGAAAGTGTTGCACTCAATATGCCAATAAATTTGAAATACTCAGCAGTAGCCACAATACTGGAAAAGTCAGTTTTCATTCAAATCCCAAAGAAAGGCAATGCCAAAGAATGTTCAAACTACTGCACAATTGTACTTATTTCACATGCTAGCAAGATTATGCTCAAAATCCTTCAAGTCAGGCTTCAAAGTTATGTGAACTGAGACGTTCTAGATGTTCAAGTTGGATTTAGAAAAAAGCAGAGGAACCAGAAATCAAATTGCCAACATCTGATGGATCATAGAAAAAAGCAAGAGAATTCCAGAAAAACATCTATTTCTGCTTCATTAACTACGTGAAAACCTTTGACTATGTGGAATAAAACAAATTGGAAAATTCAGAAAGAGATGGGAATACCAGACCACCTGACCTGCCTAATGAGAAACCTGTATGCAGGTCAAGAAGTTGCAGCTTCAACTGAACATAGAACAATAGCCTGCTTCCAAATTGGGAAAGGAGTACATCAAGGCTGTATCTTGTCACCCCATTTATTTATCTTATATGCAGAGTGCATCATGTGAAATGCCAGATTGCATGAGTCACAAGCTGGAATCACGATTGCCGGGAGAAATATCAACAACCTCAGTTATGCAGATGACACCACCCTTATGGCACAAAGTGAAGAGGAACTAAAGAGCCTCTTGATGAAAGTGAAAGAGGAGAATGAAAAAGCTGGCTTAAAACTCAACATTCAAACATCTAACATCATAGCATTCGGTCCTATCACTTCATGGGAAATAGATGGGGAAAATGTGGAAAGAGTGTCAGATTTCCTTTTCTTGGGCTCCAAAATCACTGTGGACAGTGACTGCAGCCATGGAATTAAAAGGTGCTTGCTCCTTGGAAGAATAGCTATGACAGACCTAGACAGTGTATTAAACAGTGGAGACATCACTTTCCCAACAAAAGTCCATCTAGTCATTCACCCAGAGAGACAGTATGCAAATGATGAATCAGAGACCAATAGGAGTACGTATTAATGATTTCTCCTTAAAAGCCTCTGGATAAAGAGGAGAGTGAAAAAGCTGACTTAAAGCTCAACATTCAGAAAACGAAGATCATGGCATCTGGTCCCATCACTTCATGGGAAATAGATGGGGAACAGTGCAAACAGTGTCAGACTTTATTTTGGGGGGCTCAAAAATCACTGCAGATGGTGACTGAAGCCATGAAATTAAAAGACGCTTACTCCTTGGAAGGAAAGTTATGACCAACCTAGATAGCATATTCAAAAGCAGAGACATTTCTTTGCCAACAAAGGTCCGTCTAGTCAAGGCTATGGTTTTTCCAGTGGTCATGTATGGATGTGAGAGTTGGACTGTGAAGAAAGCTGAGCGCCAAAGAATTGATGCTTTTGAACTGTGGTGTTGGAGAAGACTCTTGAGAGTCCCTTGGACTGCAAGGAGATCCAACCAGTCCATTCTAAAGGCAATCAGTCCTGGGTGTTCTTTGGAAGGACTCATGCTAAAGCTGAAACTCCAGTACTTTGGCCACCTCATGCAAAGGGTTGACTCATTGGAAAATCCTCTGATGCTAGGAGGGATTGGGGGCAGGAGGAGAAGGGGGCGACAGAGGATGAGATGGCTGGATGGACATGAGTTTGAGTAAACTCCGGGAGTTGGTGATGGACAGGGAGGCCTGCAATTCATGCGGCTGCAAAGAGTCGGACATGATTGAGCGACTGAACTGAACTGAACTGACTAAAAGGAGATTCTAAAGGCAGGATGGTCTTTCCAAACTGGAATCTTAAGCTCACGCGCTGCTTGTTCAATAGTAACTGAGGAAATGATCACCTGTATTCAGAATTATATTTACATACAAGCTGAACACCCCATTAAGTCAAATAAAAAGAAACTGATATATATACAAAGGAGAACTTAACAGTTTACAAACTGATATATATACAAAGGAGACCTTAACAGTTTACTGGATTTGTCTCTAATAAATTAAGGTAAGTTCATCTGCCTGGCATTCAAGACTAGTACCCTAATTTGCACAGGTCTTCCCATGTACCTACTCTGCTGCTGCTGCTGCTAAGTCACTTCAGTTGTGTCCGACTCTGTGCGACCCCATAGATGGCAGCCCATTAAGCTCCTCTGTCCCTGGGATTCTCTCAGTTCAGTTCAGTTCAGTTCAGTCACTCAGTCATGTCCAACCCTTTGCGACCCCATGAATTGCAGCACGCCAGGCCTCCCTGTTCATCACCATCTCCCAGAGTTCACTCAGACTCACGTCCATCAAGTCCGTGATGCCATCCAGCCATCTCATCCTGGGTCGTCCCCTTCTCCTCCTGCCCCCAATCCCTCCCAGCATCAGAGTCTTTTCCAATGAGTCAACTCTTTGCATAAGGTGACCAAAGTACTGGCCACAACTGGGTATTGTTTTTGCTTTGGCTCCATCCCTTCATTCTCTCTGGAGTTATTTCTCCACTGATCTCCAGTAGCATATTGGGCACCTACTGACCTGGGGAGTTCCTCTTTCAGTATCTTTCATACTGTTCATGGGGTTCTCAAGGCAAGAATACTGAAGTGGTTTGCCATTCCCTTCTCCAGTGGACCACGCTCTGTCAGACCTCTCCACCATGACCCGCCCGTCTTGGGTTGCCCCACAGGCATGGCTTGGTTTCACTGAGTTAGACAAGGCTGTGGTCCTAGTGTGACAGATTGACTAGTTTTCTGTGAGTATGGATTCTCTAGGCTCCAGTTAAATCTATCCACTGCTATTGCTTCATGCATTTATCTTATGCTAGTAAGTTTTGTTTGGGTTTTTCCTTTCAATCTAAGCTCTCCAATCTTTATTTTAAAAATCCTATTCATTTTTCAAGCTACATTTCAATATACAATATTTCATAAAGATGGCTTTATATATTTTCCCCTTTACTTTAAAAGCCAACATATATATCCTCTCCTCCCTTAACTTCTATTCCATTAAGATGAGAAAAGGAACAGCAGAATAGATGGGGAAGATTCTTAGCAAAATATCTGAAGTTAAATAATTTTTCTAAAAGACATTAACATTCAAGTCTTTGTATAATTTTTTTCCAAGTCACTTATTCTTTGAATGATTTGCTGACTGTTAATTTTGAGCCAAATCGTGTACTAGTACCTGTAAATGAAAAGATGGATTAGGACATAGTATGAATCCTCAAAAGTTTAACATCTAATGGTCAAGAGGAATTTGAACATTGCCCGATTTAAAAAGCAGAGAAAATGGTTAAAGAGAAGCCGGGAAGTAGCAGACCATGTGAAATTTCTGTTAAGTATCCACATATCTAATTTATTCAAATTCATACTGTTGAGAACAGTGAGGATTATTTGTCACGTTATCCATTACTGAAGATACGCTCTAGACAGCCAGAGTGAAAAATAAACAAATAAGCACAACAAATGAAAAACATAAAGCTTCATTTGTGGCCCTGGGCATGTTTAAATTTCCTCCCCAGTTTCATTTGCTTCAGTTTTTCACATTTCATGGTTCACTTAACTCCTATGAGTCAGATGAAACATTTAAAAAATCTATTCTTATCTACTTATTTGCATATATGTTTATTCTATAAGCTTGGAATTCTCAGATTAAATTTCCAACCACAATATTGAAGTCCCATGATAGAGCATAAACATTTTTAACAATTTCCTCTATAATCCAACCTATAAAAATATTTTTTATGCTTAGTACACAAAATGTTCAAGTGTACAAAAAGTAGACAGATGTATGCTTAGAAAATAATAAAACTTAATAGGGGCTCAAAAATCATCTAGAAAGCTATCAGGCAGTAATTTCTCATTGTCCCAAAAGAGCAAAAATATGTAAAAGCTTATTATGGGATTACAGAAGGCTCAACACTGGAGAACCGGAATACTGGCTTTATTTTCTGAATGAATATTGATTAACTGTGTGGACCCGAATCAAACAATTAACCTCTCGGTGCTATCTATTGCTGTGCTAACTCACTTCAGCCGTGTCTGACTCTGCTTGACCATGAGCCATAGCCTGCTAGGCTCCTTTGTCCATGGGATTCTCCATTACGCATCTGTAATACAGAACTTAATCTTTTTTTCTGTCTTAAGTTTAATGGAATATTATGTCATTTGAAAGGACAGTGTTTTGACAAACTTTTCAAAATTTGAAACACATTTTCAAGTATCAAAAACTGAGAAACTAACAGTATAATGTTGCAAATTAAAATATGCATATATATGAAAAAAATCACCTTTCCTGTTTCAGCAACTTATTCCAAAAATTGTAGAATGTTAAAAATTAACTATAAAGTGAACCTCCTTATGGTAAGACTGCAGAGAGAGTTTGTCAGCTTCCACACAATCTTAGTTTTCCATACCTGCTCTTCCTACCGTGGCTAACAGAGTTGTGAGGGGCCTGATTTTCAGAGATCCTCTTATTATGGTCCTCCCCAACACCTGGAGATTATAACAGAGTGAAGATCCCTTCCTAGAAATAAAAGGTGCTTATTAATTAATTAATTTTCATTATTTATAATTGCCATACAGTCGAGTGATCAGGAAAGTGGAGATAGGGTGCTTTGAAATGGTTCCAGCGCTTTCAAAGCCAATTTTGTTCAAAGACAAGATGTGTTGATAATGTGGCAGCCACAGCCCTTTAGGAACTTGAATTATAGGCCTGCTTGAAAAGTACAGTTTAGCCTGCTCAGTATCCCAAGTCAGGAAAAGGATTTGCTTTAATTCTAGGACTTTCTTCAGAGCCCCTGGGTCAGAAAAGTTTGTTGCAGTAGAGATGATTTCTACACTGCTCAGAAACAGTCTTAGCAGGAATATTAGCAGGGAAATAAGACACAGTAGTAAGAAGACAAATAGCTAGATGGATAGACGGATAAATAGATAAAGATAGATGACTGATGGATGATGGATGGTGGATGAATATATAGTGATAGTTTTCATAGCCTCAGTTAAAATGTAATAAGCACATTGATGTTTTTACAATATGACTTAGTTATTGAATGGTATGGTGGTAAGTCATGATTTAAATCTTATCATAGCTATAACCTGTTAGGATTATCACCTAACAGGATTATATTGTGATGGCGTTTGAATAAGTACAATCTGGCTAGTCAAAGACATCTCAAAGAACTTGTTAACATAGGTCAAATTTCTAAAAATCATTACAAAGACAAATTTTACCCAGCCATTTTTTTGCTTGAGTTTTGGAATGCATATAAAAATCAAGTACGTAGACAATGAGGGGAATGGTGGTAACCAGGGGCTGGGTGTGGCAGGGCAAGGAAGAGTTGCTGTTCAGGGCATATAAGATTTCAGTTATGCAAGATGAACAATTTCTAGAAATCTGCTGTACAGCCTGAGACTCTGATTAACAGTCTTGTATTGTACACATAAAAATATGCTATAAAGTAGATCTTATCTTTGGTGTTCTTACCATGTTCAGACACACATGCAGAGAGAGTCAGATACTGGATAAGTGAACTAAACAAACAGTTTACTGGATAAGTAAACTAAACTGAATAAGTAGACTAAACAAACAAAAATAATAATAATTATTAGGGAATTTAGGGAAAGTGTGTACAAATGCAAGCCAAACCCCACGCACTCGGTATATACTCTGCTCCCATGTCTTTAAAAGGAAAGCCCTCCAATGTGATGGTTCATATGTTCCAAAAAATTTGAATTAACTTCTTCGTTGTGTCACCAAGTCATACCTGAATGAAAATCCACTTACTCTGTCCTTACTATAAATACACTGTGGTAGAGAGAAGGACACTTCCATCCTCAAAAGATGACCACGGTGGAATCTGCGACTGTGTTGTCTTTTGTGGCAAAGGGACTTTGCAGGTAAAATTAAACTGAGGATTTTGAGGTGGAAAAATTATCCTGGATTATCTGTATAGACTGACTGTAATCCCAGGGGCCCAGGTAGAGGAACACAGAAGAGTCAGAGTTAAAGGAGACGGGCTGACACTTCAGAGTAGGGGGAGAAAGACCTGAGATTTGAAGTTGCTTCAGTGCTGGCTTTGGAGATAGAGAAGGGGGCCACGGAATGCAGGCAGCCTCTAGGAACCTGGAAAAGGCAAGAAACCGATTCTCCTCTAGAGCCTCCAGAAGGAATGAAACTTTTCCGATCCCTTATTTTAGCCCTGTAAAATCCACTTTGGACTTCTGACCTCTAGAACCAGAAGATAATTTTAAGTTATTAAATTTAGAGCAGCAATAGACATTTTTAGAGCAGCAATAGACATTTCATACAGACAACTTCATAAGTCAACCTTTACAACTTAGGATGTTAAAGTGCTTTGATATAGAAAATAAGGAAATATCTAAGGAGCACTCAGTATTGCAGTGATTTGCTTGTCCGTGATTTAGTTGGAGGCCAGAGCTAGTACCTATGTGACTGGCAAACCCTAGGAAGGAACTTCAGCTCTAGGTTTCTTTTGAATCAGAGTCACTTTCATATAAAATGAAACAAACCCAACACAAGAAAAGAAGCATGTGAGGATATTTAAATTTCAATTTATTTCCTGCCAAGAATTAATGATTTTTTTTAAAAATTCACAGTTATGCTCTAAAGAGTTTTGCCATGTGGTCTTGGTCAAAAAAGGACTTCTCAAGATGACATTCTGCTATTTCTTGTATTCTTTCCATCTGTGTCTCACATAGAAAATGTGCTCACTGTACAAGTCAAAACAAGACTTTTTTTTTCCCTTTGACAGTATTGAAGTTCAATTTTCACTCTAAAAATTAAGCTGTTCTTTCTGTCTCACATTTAGTAAAATTGATAATAGTCACTGGAAAATTTTAGAAGTCAGATGCGCCCTGATAGTTTGGTTAACACTTACAGCTGAAAAAGTTTTGCTTGCCTCTTCTGCAAATTGAGACAACAGTAGCAGTCAGATGCTTGAGGTTCATAAATAGCCAAACTATGTTCTAGGAAATATTTAAGAAGTATAAAATAAAATAAATAAACACAGAAGTTACAATGAAAAATCCTAACATTTGCCATCTAGAAGGAGATTATTGATAATTGTTAGGAAAAGAATGAAATCTATGCTCATTTAAAATAAGTACAAATTTACTCATCTGGAGCATATGCCATAATTCAAAACAAGTTAACAAAGCATGTGCCTTGTAGGAATATATAAGCCTTGCATTTTTTAAATTTATATTTTATTTTTTTACTTTACAATACTGTATTGGTTTTGCCATACATTGACATGAATCCGCCACAGGTGTACATGAGTTCCCAATCCTGAACCCCCCTCCCACCACCCTCCCCATATCATCTCTGTGGGTCATCCCAATGCACCAGCCCCAAGCATCCTGTATCCTGTAAGCCTTGGATTTTAATGAACATGGAATTATAAACCACAAGGGAAGCTCAAGAATACTGGAGTGGGTAGCCTATCCCTTCTCCAGCAGCTCTTCCTGACCCAGGAATCAAACCGGGATCTCCTGCATTGCAGGAGGATTCTTTACCAACCGAGCTATGAGGGAAGCCATAAAGTGACCTTCAATAAATTTATCATCTTTATGTAATTAGATGTTTCTAGAACATTTCACGTATTAATAGTTCATTGAAAATGTCCTTTAAGAATTCTCTAGTAATATTCATGAGCTTTTGCTGCCTGTTAAAATGAAGTCAGATTGACCTAGAAAACATTAGGCCAGTCCACTGGAAACACTTGATAGTGATGACTCAAGCAGGTGGTTTCATTACACCGTTACAAAAATAGAAAAATAATAACACTTCTGTAAATAATCCCTTCCTGTGGCTTCAAAGAACTTCACAAATGTTGCCGAGTGTTTTCAAATGCGAAGAAACTATTGAAAGAGCACACATTATTGAACATGAAGCAAGAGATGAATAAGCTCTCAATAGAGATGATGAGTGTGATCGCAGCTTTAAGAAAGGTGACAATCACTTTTGTAGATTCACTATCTGACATCTTCCTGCTTCAACTTTTATCTCTGAAATGTATTCAACACTGTCTCTAGTAAACGAGCAAACAAACAGTCAGACAAATAGAAAATGTTCTCTTCGGCCCTTTGGAAAAGCAGGAAGCCTGGCCGTCCGTCACCCCTCAGCTTCAACCAGCTGCTTCTCTGTGTGCCAGCTAAGAGCAAGGCTCTCATAATCAAGAGTGTAGCCTAAAGAAATGATGCTCATGGAAAGCAAAATAATAATAATAATAATAATAATAATTGCTAAAGCTGCGACGCCATTGAGAATCTGTGCAACGTGGCACTTGTGGCCTTTTTCTTGGTCTCTCTTTTATGCCCGCTGCTTGCTTGCATACTCAATCCTATCTAGTGACTGCAGGCATCTGAGTTGACTTTATGTAGCTTCTAATAGATATGGAACAAGCTAGTTTTATCATAACAGACAGAAGCTACAAAAATATAAATGCAGACTCTTAAATTTCCATCTTACTACTTCTGCCTTTTAGACTCTCTGTGTTAAGGCTGTCATGAACCTCTTTCAGCCTCCTTCACTGCCTATCATTTGGACAGAAGAAAACATTTCTGTTCTTTATTTTACATTATCCCTAATTTGGCATTCTCAACAATAGCTATGGAATACCTCAATAACAAGTCTTTCTATACCATGTTGAATTATAGTATGTCTTTATCAACTCTGAGCTTTGCGGGGGAAAAGTATACAACCCTTGATTCATTACTTAAGCTCAATACTGAAACTGAGATAGTGTTTATGAAAAGCTGTTTGAAGCAGACTGAATAGAAGATTATCCAATAACATCTATTTCTCTATGGTCTTACAAAAACTACATTATAATCCATGATACTGCTATTATTTCAAAATTACATTGCTTCTCCTTGAAATGGGAAGGTGGCTATTATCAGATTCTGAGATCAAGACCAAAAATTTCAATGGCAAGTCTGAGACTTAAACTGCCATCCTTAAAATGGAGTCCTTTAGCAACATCCATCCACTTTAGAATGTTATAAGAAATGACTGTTCCAAGTTTTAATTGTAATAGTGGGGAAAAAAAGACTAATTTTAGCAACAAAGAAATTTATTATAAACTCATTTATTGGAATGCATTTGGAGAGCTTCAGGGGCTTGGGGAAGATCTTTAGGAAACTCACAGAGACTCAGGCAAAATAAACAAATGGGACCTAATTAAACTTAAAAGCTTCTGCACAACAAAGGAAACTATAAGCAAGGTGAAAAGACAGCCTTCACAATGGGAGAAAATAATAGCAAATGAAGCAACTGACAAACAACTAATCTCAAAAATATACAGGCAACTCCTGCAGCTCAATTCCAGAAAAATAAACGACCCAGTCCAAAAATGGGCCAAAGAACTAAATAGACATTTCTCCAAAGAAGACATACAGATGGCTAACAAACACATAAAAAGACGCTCAACATCACTCAGTATCAGAGAAATGCAAATCAAAACCACAATGAGGTACCATTTCATGCCAGCCAGAATGGCCGTGATCCAAAAGTCTACAAGTAATAAATGCTGGAGAGGGTGTGGAGAAAAGGGAACCCTCTTACACTGTTGGTGGGAATGCAAACTAGTACAGCCACTATGGAGAACAGTGTGGAGATTCCTTAAAAAACTGGAAATAGAACTGCCTTATGACCCAGCAATCCCACTGCTGGGCATACACACCGAGGAAACCAGAATTGAAAGGGACACGTGTACCCCAATGTTCATCGCAGCACTGTTTATAATAGCCAGAACATGGAAACAACCTAGATGTCCATCAGCAGATGAATGGATAAGAAAGCTGTGGTACATACACAATGGAGTATTACTCGGCCATGAAAAAGAGTACATTTGAATCAGTTCTAATGAGGTGGATGAAACTGGAGCCTATTATACAGAGTGAAGTAAGCCAGAAAGAAAAACACCAATACAGTATGCTGATTCATATATATGGAATTTAGAAAGATGGTAATGACAATCCTGTATGCAAGACAGCAAAAGAGACACAGATGTATAGAACAGTCTTTTGGACTCTGTGGGAGAGGGCGAGGGTGGGATGATTTGGGAGAATGGCATTGAAACATGTATAATATCATATACGAAACGAATCGCCAGTCCAGGTTCGATGCATGAGTTGGATGCCTGGAGCTGGTGCCCTGGGACGACCCAGAGGGATGGTACAGGGAGGGAGGAGGGAGGGGGGTTCAGGATGGGGAGCACGTGTATACCCATGGCAGATTCATGTTGCTGTATGGCAAAACCAATACAGTATTGTAAAGTAATTAGCCTCCAATCAAAATAAATAAATTTATATTTTTAAAAAAAGAAATGAGAACAAACAAAATCTTACCGTGATAAGAATTTTCTGAGGCTGCTGCTGCTAGTGGCATCAGCTGTGGATAACAGTAGCCACACCTGAATATGCTCATCTCTAACATGGCCTCGGCAAGGCTGTTAGAAACGTGCTTGTTCTTTGAATCATTCCTTCAGAATGCAAAGTTTAAATATAGTTGTCTAATGGACTAGACCTGGTTAACATAACATAACATACCTTTACCTTTTAAGATCTCCCTTTAGGGAGATCAAAGTGAGAAAGGAATTAAGATGTGACATTATCCTGGGTCTCAGGAGAAATAGAGTCAATAAGATTTGTTTATATCTACAGTTGGCTCTTGAATGATGGCAGGGAAGGGTGCCACACGCCCACACAATTGAATATCCACACTAACTGTACAGGCAGCCCTCTGTCTCCATGATGCTGCACCCTCAGATTCAGACACAGATTGCACAGTGCTATCGTATTTACTGAAAATCCACTTGTAAGTGGACCTGCACGATTCAAACCTGGACTGTACAACAGCCAACTGTATACGAAGATAAATATATGAACTAGCTCAGGTGATTATGGAGGCCGAGAAGTCCCACAACATGCTGTCTGCAAGCTGTAAATACAAGGAAGTCAGTGGTATAATTCCAGGTTAGCTCTGAAGGCCAGAGAACCACAGAAGCTGATGGTGTAAATTCTAGTTCAAGGGCAGGAGAAAATTGATGCCCCAGCTCAAGCAGGCAGGCAGGAAGCAAAAGGGCTGAATTCCCTCTTTCTCATACTTTTGTTCTGTTCAGACCCACAACAGATTACATGATGCTCATTCACACTGGGGCAATCTACTTTACGAAGCCCTCTGTTGTCGTTGTTCAGTCACAAAGTCACGTCCAACTCTTTGTGACCACATGGCTTCTGGCACGCCAGGCCTCCCCGTCCCTCACCATTTCCTGGAGTTCACCCAAGTTCATGTCCATTGAATTGATCATGCTTTCTGACCATCTCATCCACTGACTTCTCCTCCTGCCTTCAATCTTTCCCAGCATCAGGGTCTTTTCCAGTGAGTCGGCTTGTCACATCAGATGGCCAAAATATTAGAGCTTCAGCAACTGATTAAATGCTAATTTCTTCTAGAAACATCCTCACAGGCATACCCAGAAATAATGTTTAACCTGGGCAGCCCTGGCCCAATAAAGTGGCATATAAAATGATTAACTATTGCAATGTGAAACCACAAAGATGTCAAACATTTCACATAGTGAGGCTTCCTTAAATCTTGACCCATATGATTTCTGACTCTTACTAAAGTATATCTCTATTCTTGGGGCTTTAATATTTTAGGTTTTGCCACATCCAAATTAGAAAATATAGACAGTAGGAACAGTAGTATGGATAATTGATAGTTTAATTTCAGACATTTTTATTACTTTCCACATTAAAATAGAAGATACCTCATAATATTTAGGAGTTTCACTTAGAAATTTTTTAAATCTTACGGATGCCAAAGCTCTCTGAATCCAACATGTCTACAGGAAGTTTTCAGCACGTACATATGTGAATTAAAAAAAAATGTTTACAAGTTACAAAACTAATTTATAAAAACCTGCTTAGCTCATTATGGAAAACAAAGCTGTTTTAAGAGTAATAATTAAGCTTAACTACTTAACAACAACTAAACTTTAATGACACGTCAAGGATGTTTGTTGGAAAACGCTTACTCAATTAGAGAAACCTGAGTACATTATCAAGCATTTTGTGGAGAAAAGATTTCCCATATTCAGCAAAAAGAAGCTGAGTACAAGAAAGAAGTAACATCAAGCCAAAGGAGATTAAGATGTATACGTGTGTGAGATTATAGTATTTGAAATGTAATTGATTTGATCCAAGAAGTAAAATGCGGTAAGGGAAAGCGGAGGAAACTGACATGTCAGTATACAGTAAGCAGGAAAAGCTGCTCCTTTAGCCTATAAGTCTCACAATAGGCCCAGAACTATTACTGGAAAAGGATATATATGCAAGGGTGAGAAACAGTCCTTCATACACAAGTACAGGATAATTATAATCTGGAAGACTTCCTTTCATGTTTACAATGGCCTTAGCATTATTTTCTATACACAGTTATTGCTCATTAAGTTTCTTTCAAAATAAGTAGATGAGAGGGGACTTCTTCCCTGGTGATGCAGTAGATAAGACTCTCCACTTCCAGACCAGGGGGTCTGGGTTTGATCTCTGGGCTCCCACAGGCCACATGTCACAACTGAAGATCCCACATGCCACAGTGAAGACCCAGGGGCTGCCTAATAAATAATTTTTTTAATAGATAAGAAAAATAACTGACCAGTTAATTAAGACCTTTATAGCATCCTAAAATATTATCAAATGTCCTCATGTAACAAATTAAAACCACTTGCTTATTTTTTATTTTTGGGCTCTCTCACCTCAAATGGGTTGAAAATCAAGCATATTTCACTATGGGTCTTAGTATTCTGGAAAAAACAAAGTGCAAGATAACCATCTAAAGTTTCATATTTAAAACGTTATCCATATGAATATAAATCTAGGATTCTCCTGATTTTGATTCATGCTAGGAAAAGATTTTGCCTTACCTTGCAAAGTCCAGATAATGATATTAAAAATATATATATAGTCATAAAGATTACCTTTAAGGAGAATTAATGAAGAATTTGTAAACACACTACTCTGAGAAAACTCAGCTTATACCATAACACAGATGTTAGATATCAGCCTTTTCTCAGTATCCTCAGATGGGTATCTTTGCATTGTATATATCCTATTGAAGCATGGATGGCCACTTTCTATGGACTCCATAGAATATTACCAGGGAAACATTATTCACCAACTCAGTCATATTTATCCTAATCTATTCACATATAAATAGGTGTAGGTCATCACACACCATTCATAGAATCAAAGTACACCAAAAGTGAAAGTGTTAGTCACTCAGTTGTGTCCAACTCTTTGTGACCCATGGACTGTAGCCCACCAGGTTCATCTGTCCATGGGATTCTCCAGGCAAGAATACTGGAGTGGGTTTTCATTTCCCTCTCCAGGGCATCTTCCCATCTCAGGGATTGAACCCTGGTCTCGTGCATTGAGGGCCGACTCTTTACTGCCTGAGTCACAAAGAAAGATCAGAAATATATTAGTGCATAATAAAAAGCTCAACACTCTGCATGTCTTATTTTGTAAAGAAATAATAAAAATAGTTCCTCTTTAAATACACTGTGATTTTAAGAGGTGTTTCAGTAGCCACTGTATATATATAACGTTTATTTCTCAAAAATTTCTCGATAATAGTAAGCTTTCCTAGCTTGCTAAAAGAAATTATGTTTATCTTTTTCTTCTTTTTTTTTTTTCAAGGTCATAATTATCTTCCACAAAAATATTTAGAGGTATCCAGAGATTTCTAGTGAGCCACATATATAATTGTGACCTATATTTTGATTTAATTTCTAAATTAATTTTTGAGGCATGAGTATATATTGCCATTTTACCCTGTTCCTGCATGTCTGTGCATCTATGTCAGAGAGACCATCCCAGATTGTAAATGCATTAAGAAGAATTAGAGATTATATATATATATACATATATCCTTAGGGGCTTCTCAGGGGGCTCTAGTGGTAAAGAACCTATTTACCAATACAGGAAACTTAAGAGGCATGGGTTGGGTCCCTGGGTCAGGAAGGTCCCCTGGAGGAGGACATGGCCAACCATTCCAGCATTTTTGCCTGGAGAATCCCCGTGTTCAGAGGAGCCTGGTGGGCTATTGTCCACAATTTCACAAGGAGTCAGACATGACTGAAGCAATTTAGCACACATGGCACATACATTCTTAATTCATCGCTCTGGGTATCTAACTTTCTTGCATATTCAGTCCTTTTATTATACTTATATAGAGACCTTGTCCATTACCTAAATCAACCTAATTAATTAGTAAAGTATCTTATTTGTTGATCATCAGCATACATTATCTCCACAGACTTAGGCAAAACATTAATTTTCTCTTGGGTTATGTCTCAGTCTATACAGATTCAGGGCCAGGACCCAGGCATCTCTTAATTATTGCTTAGGTTCCTCCTCCAGGCTTTCCTATTATTTCCTGCCCTTTTGTCCTCCTCACTATTATCCCTTGGCCCACATCCTGATGTTATCCTTAGAACAACGTGGGAAGTGAAAACCATAAAGATCCTCTTGTAGAAACCTCTCAAAATATTTTCTTGCTCATATGAACAGATTTTCATTTGATTATTCTAAACAACAAAACATTTTTCAACCAGAGGTGGGTAGAGAAAATGGGTAAGGGGGATAGAAAATGTTGTCCGACTTATCAAATAAACCTTTTCATAGATCACAGCCTTCTCCTGGCGAAAGGGCTTGCATAACTCAGTGAAGCTGTGGACCATGGACAGGTCATGGTGAAGAGTTCTGACAAAATGTGGTCCATTTTGGAAAAAGAAATGGCGAAAGAAATGGCAAACTACTCCACTATTATTGCCTGGAAAACCCCACAGAGAGTATGAAAAGGCAGAAAGCTGTAATACTGGAAGATGAGCATCCCCCACCCCCAAGCTAGAAGGTGTCTAATACACTACTGGGGAAGAGTGAAGAACAATTATGAATAGCTCCAGAAAGAATGAAGTGGCTGGGCCAAAATGGAAATGACAGTTGTGGATGTGTCTGATGGTGAAAGTAAAGTCCAACGCTGTAAAGAACAATATTGCATAGGAACCTGAAATGTTAGGTCCATGAATCAAGGTAAATTGGACATGGGCAAGCAGGAGATGGCAAGAGTGAATATTAACATCCTAGGAATCAGTGAACCAAAATGGACAGGAATGGGCAAATATATTAATATCTACTACTACGGGCAAGATCCCCTTAGAAGAAATGGAATAGCCCTCATTGTCTACAAAAGAGTTTGAAATGCAGTACTTGGATGCAATCTCAAAAATGGCAGAATGATCACAGTTTGTTTCCAAGGCAAATCATTCAATATCACAGTGCTCCAAGTCTATGCCCCAACCATTGTTGCCAAAGAAGCTGAAGCTGACTGGTTCCATGAAGACCTAAAACACCTTCTAGAACTAATATCAATAAAAAAGATGTCCTTTTCATCATAGTGGATTGGAATGCAAAACTAGGAATTCAAGAGATTACAGGAGTAACAGGAAAGTTTGGCCTTGGAGTACAAAATGAATCAGGGCAAAGGCTGATAGAGTTTTGTCAAGAAAACACACTGGTCATAGAAAACAACCTTTTCCAATAACCCAAGAGATGATTCTACACATGGACATCACCAGATGGTCAAAACTGAAATCAGATTATGTTTTTTGGAGCCAAAGTTGGAAAAACTCTATAGTCAGCAAAAACAAGACCTAGAGGTAATTGTGCCTCAGATTATGAACTCCTTATTGTAAATTTGAGGCTTAAATTGAAGAAAGTAGGGAAAAGGCCATTCAGGTAAGATCCAAATCTAATCTCTTATGATTATACAGTGGAGGTGATGATAGATTCAGGGATTAGATTAGATAGACAGAGTGCTGGAAGAACTATGGATAGAGGTTTGGAACATTGTACAAGAAGCAGGGATCAAACCAACCCAAAGAAAAAGAAATTCAAGAAGGCAAAGTGGTTATCTGAGGAGGCTTTACAAATAACTGAGAAAAGAAGAAAAGCAAAATGCAAGGGAGAAAGGGGAAGATATAGCCATCTGAATGCAGAGTTTCAGAGGATAGCCAGGAGAGAGAAGAAGGCCTTATTAAATGAACAACGCAAAAAAAAAAAAAAAATAGAGGAAACCAATAGAAAGGGAAAGACTAGAGATTTCTTCAAGAAAATTTGAGCTATCAAGGGAACATTATGCCAAGGATGGTCACAATAAAAGACAGAAATGATAAAGACCTAACAGAAACAGAAGAGATTAAGAAAAGGTGGCAAGAATAAACAGAAGGACCATACAAAAAAGATCTTAATGACCCAGATAACCACCATGGTGTGGTTACTCACCTAGAGCCAGACATTCTGGAGTGTGAAGTCAAGTGCACCTTAGGAAGCATCACTACAAACCAAGCTAGTGGAGGTGATAGAATTCCAGCTGAGCTTCACTCAATATATCAGGAAAGTTTGAAAACTCAGCAGTGGCCACAGAACTGGAAAAGTTGTTTTTATTCCAATCCCAAGGAAAGGTAATGCCAAAGAGTGTCCAAACCACCATAAAATTGTATGCATCTCATGCTAGCAAAGTAATGCTCAAAATCCTTCAAGCTAGGAATGGGTAATATGTAAATTGAGAAATTCCAGATGCACAAGTATGGTTTCAAAGAGACAGAGGAACCAGAAATCAAATTGCCAATATCTGTTGGTTCATAGAAAAAGCAAGGGAATTCCAGAAAAACATCTACTTCTGCTTCATTGACTACACTAAGGCCTTTGACTGTATAGATCACAACAAACTGGAAAATTCTTAAAGAAATAGGAACACCAGACCACCTGACCTGCCTCCTGAGAAATCTGTATGTGGGTCAAGAAGCAACAGTTAGAATTGAACATGGAACAACAGACTGGTTCAAAACTGGAAAAAGAATATAATAAGTCTGCATATTGTCACCCTGCTTATTTAACTTCTATGCAGAGTACTTCATACAAAATGCTGGGCTGGAGGAATCAAAAGTTGGAATCAAGACTGCCGGGAGGAAAAAAAAAAAAAAGACTGCAGGGAGAAATATCAACAACCTCAGATATGCAGATGATACCATCCTTATGGCAGAAAGTAAAGAGGAACTAAAGAGCCTTTTCATGAGAGTGAAAAAAGAAAATGAAAAATCTGGCTTGAAACTCTACATTCAAAAAACTAAGATAATGGCATCCAGTCCCGTCATTTCATTGCAAAGAGATGGAGAAAAAGTGGAAGCAGTGACAGATTTTTATTTCCTTGGGCTCCAAAGTCTCTGTGGACAGTGACTGCAGCCATGAAGTTAAAAGATGCTTGCTTGCTCCTTGGAAAGAAAGCTATTACAAACCTAAATGTGTATTAAAAAGCACTGACATCACTTTGCCAACAAAATTTCATATAGTTGAAGTTATGGTTTTTCCAGTAGTCATATATGGATGGACGTGAGAGCCCCAAAGAACTGATGCCTTCAAATTGTGGTGTTGAAGACATTTTAGAGTTCCTTGGACAGCAAGGAGATCAAACCAGTCAATCTTAAAGGAAATCAACCCTATACATTCACTAGAAAGAATGATGCTGAAGCTGAAGCTCTAATACTTTGGCCATCTGATGCGAAGAGCTGACTCATTGGAAAAGACCCTGATGGTGAGAAAGATTGAAGGCAAAAGGAGATGGGGGTTGTAGAGGATGAGATGGTTAGATGGCACCTCAATAGAGGAATTTGAGCCAATTCAGAGAGACAGTGAAAGACAGAAAAGCCTGGCATGCTGCAGTCCATGGGGTTGCAAAGAGTTGAACAAAACTGAGTAACTGAACAAGACTCAAATGAAATGAAAAAAACTTAAACGGAATTCTTACATGTAGCATGTTTAGACTAGTCAATTTTTATAAACCAAAATTCTCTGTGATCCGCAGCAGCGTTCCAAGTTCTACCATCTTGAATAAAGTACATTGCTTGAAAAGTAGAACTTTACTTACAAAAGTTTCCTGTCAGACTTCAGACAGCTCTTTACACTGCACACACATTCAGCCAGGTAAGACGTAAAAATCAGGTCTACTCATTTCAAAGAAGAAGAAGAAGAAGAAGAAAAAAAAGCTGCACTATTATCATCAATACTGAACTGTGAAGTCCTAAAAAGCAAGTTTTGGATTTTTCCACCTAATGCAGTGTCAAATTGCTGCCAGAAATATCCTGATCTCAGGATTTTTATTGCCAGTGATGATGTATGAAGTGGAAAGAACATAGCTTGATTTTCTAATAAGTGGTTAGGCTTGCACTACTGACTACATTATTGAAAAAATAAAAAGAACTTGGTAAGTGAGTGAGTATGATAGGAAAGTCACTGATGGGGAAGAAAACCAGAACACTAAGAGGTGTCAGCATTACAAAGTCACATTTTTGGAAATATTGTACATTAAATCTAAGAAAGCAGGTTACACTGAATTTTTTTAGTAAGTTACTATTACCATACATTTGAATAAAATGTAGTGTTTTCCTTAAAATGCTTCCAATGGAAAGTAGTTAGTATTTTTAAACAAGAAACAAGTTATCAAGAAGTATAAATCTCCATAGTTAATTTTCTTGCTGTAAAACACAATTAGGCTCCAATTACAATAATGCTTTAGAGCTAAGGAATGATATATCCTATGGGCTTGGGAAGTACAGATATGAGAAAATACATGGTATCTTAAAAATAAGCTGCTATTTAGACTAATTGATACATCCTTGAGTTTCAATTCAATTCAATTCAGTCACTCAGTCGTGTCTGACTCTTTCTGACCCCATGGACTGCAGAATGTCAGGCCTCCCTGTCCATCACCAGCTCCCAGAGCTTGCTCAAACTCATGTCCAATGAGTCAGTGAGGATGAGATGCCATCCAATAATCTCATCCCTTCTCCTCCTGCCTTCATCTTTCTCAGCATCAGGGACTTTTCCAATGAGTTGGTTTTTTAAAACAGGTGGCGAAGTATTGGAGTTTCTGCTTCAGCATCAGTCCGTCCAATGAATATTCAAGACTGATTTCCTTTAGTATTAGCTGGTTGGATCTCTTTGCAGTCCAAGGGACTCTCAAGAGTCTTCTCCAACACCACAGTTCAAAAGCATCTGGGGAGGGAGGTGGGATGGGGGTTCAGGATTGGGAACATGTGTGCACCCATGGCGGATTCATGTTGATGTGTGGCAAAACCAATACAATATTATAAAGTAAATATATATATGTATATATATATAAAATGGACAAACAAGGCCCTACTGTATAGCACAGGGAATTGTATTCAATAACTTGTGATAAACCATAATGAAAAAGAATATGAAAAACAATGTATATATATGTATAACTGAGTCACTTTGCTATACAATAGAAAGTAACACAATATTGTCAATCAATTATCTTCAATAAAATAAATTTTTAAAAATTTTTCAAAAAAGCATCTTTGGCACTCAGCTTTCTTTATAATCCAACTCACACATCCATATATGACTACTGGAAAAAACATAGCTTTGACTAGATGAAACTTTGTTGCAAAGCAATGTCTCTGCTTTTTAATATGTTATCGAATTTGTTTATAGCTTTTCTTCCAAGGAGCAAGCATCTTTTAATATTATGGCTGCAGACATCATCTGCAGTGATTTTGGAGCCCCCAAAATTAAGTCTCTCAGTGTTTCTATTGTTTCCCCATCTATTTGCTATGAAGTGATTGGACCAGATGCCATGATCTTAGTTTCCTGAATGTTGAGTTTCGAAACAACTTTTCACTCTCTTCTTTCACTTTCAACAAGAAGTTCTTAAGTTCTTCTTCACTTTCTGCCATAAAGCTGTGCCATCTGCATATCTGAGATTATTATTTCTCCTGACAATCTTGACTCCAGCTTGTGCTTCATCCATCCTGGCATTTCTTAGGATTTGGAACCAGTCTGTTGTTCCATGTCCATTTCTAACTGTTGCTTCTTGACCTGCATACAGATTTCTCAGGAGGCAGGTAAGGTGGTCTGGTATTCCCATGTCTTGAAGAATTTTCCACAGTTTATTGTGATCTACACAGTCAAAGGCTTTGGTGTATTCAGTAAAGGAGAAGCAGATGTTTCTCTGGAATTCTCTTGCTTTTGATGATCCAAAGGATGTTGGCAATTTGATCTCTGGTTCCTCTGCCTTTTCTAAATCCAGCTTGAATATCTAGAAGTTCTCAGTGCATGTACTGTTGAAGTCTGGCTTGGAGAATTTTGAACATTACTTTGCTAGCATGTGAGATGAGTTCAATTGTGCAGTAGTGTGAACATTCTTTGGCATTGCCTTTCTTTGGGATTGGAATGAAAACTGACCTTTTCCAGTCCTGTGGCCACTGCTGAGTTTTCCAAATTTGCTAGTATATTGAGTGCAGCACTTTCACAGCATCCTCTTTTAGGATTTGAAATAGCTTAACTGGAATCCCACTCCACTAGCTTTGTTTGTAGTGATGCTTTCTAAGGCCCACTTGACTTCACATTCCAGGATGTCCTGGATCACTCTAGGTGAGTGATCACACCATCATGGTAATGTGGTTCATTAATATCTTTTTTTGTACAGTTCTTCTGTGTTTTCTTCCACCTCTTCTTGATATCTTCTGCTTCTGTTAGGTCCGTACAATTTCAGTGCTTTATTGTGCCCATCTTTGTATGAAATGTTCCCTTGGTATCACTATTTCTCTTGAAGAGATCTCCATTCTTTCCCATTCTATTGGTTTCCTCTATCTCTTTGCACTGATCACTGAGACACGCTTTCTTATCGCTCTGGGCTATTCTTTGTAACTCTGCATTCAAATGGATCTTTCCTTTTCTCCTTTGTCTTTTGCTTCTCTTTTTTTCTCAGCTATTTGTAAGGCCTCCTCAGACAGCCATTTTGCCTTTTTGCATTTCTTTTTCTTGGTGATGGTCTTGTTCACCACCTCCTGCACAGTGTCACGAACTTCCATCCATAGTTCTTCAGGCACTCTGCCTATCAGGTCTACTCCCTTGAATCTATTGGTCACTTCCACTGTATACTTGTAAGTCATTTGATTTGATTTAGGTCATACCTGAATGGACTAGTGGTTTTCCCTACTTTCTTCAATTTAAGTCTGAATTTGGCAATAAGGAGTTCATGGTCTGAGCTACAGTCAGCTCCCTGTCTTGTTTTTGCTGACTGTATAGAGCTTCTCCATCCTCAGCTGCAAAGAACATAATCAATCTGATATTGGTGTTGCCCATCTGGTGATATCCATATGTAGAGTTGTCTCTTTTGTTGTTGGAAGAGGGTGTTTGCCATGACCAGTGCATTCTCTTGGCAAAACTATATTAGCCTTTATCCTGCTTCATTCTGTACTCGAAGGCCAACTTTGTTGCCTGTTACTCCAGGTATCTCATGACTTCCTATTTTTGCATTCCAGTCCCCTATAATGAAAAGGACATCTTTTTTGGGTGTTAGTTCTAGAAGATCTTGTAAGTCTTTACAGAACTGTTCAACTTCAGCTTCTTCAGCATTAGTGTTGGAGGCATAGACTTGGATTACTGTAATATTAAATGGTTTATTTTGGAAAGGAACAGAGATCATTCTGTCAGAAATGAACGGAGATCATTCATCCTTGAATTTACATATAATAAAATTATGTAATATGCAAAATTTGATAGTGTTCTGAGTCTTTTCTGAGTCCCTGGTGGCTTAAATGGTAGAATCTGCCTGCAATGCAGGAGACATAGGTTCAGTCCCTGGGTTGGGAAGATCCTGTGGAGTAGGAAATGGCAATCCACTCCAGTATTCTTGTCTGGAGAATCCCGTGGACAGAGCAGCCTGGCGGGCTATAGCCCATGGGGTCACAAAGAGTCAGGCACCACGGAGTGACTGACACTTTCACATTGAGTCTAATTGTTAATTGTTAACAGCCTCATCAATCTTTTTGTTTTGACACAAAACAATTCAAATTGAAAATGAAAATCATGTGCTTTACTGCTGAGGTGTATCACAAGGGATTGGTTTCTCCAGGGATGAGAACTTGGTTAGAGGGCAAATGATGATTTAAAAAAGAGAGAGAGAGAGAGAGAGAAAGCAGTGATGGTCTGGTCTTCGAGGTAATGCTGTGATCTACAGAGCAGCCCCGCCCCACACCGATAAGAAGAGCTCTTAGACAAGGGGCAAGGAGACCATCTCCCACAAGAGCAATTTCCACCTCCACCACTCATCCAATCTTGAATGGAAAGTAAGTGAACTCTGGCAGGCCCTACTCAATTCAAGGCAAGAATGCCCTTCTCCCTCCCATTTACCTGAGATGTCCTCCAACGTGTGCACTCTAAACTAATTTTCCTGTTTGTCTATTGAGTTGCATCTATCATTGTTAATTGTTAACAGCCTCATTGTTAATTCCTGGGGACTAAAAACAGTAATAGAAAAACAAGATAGTCAGAGCATGTTAGAAAAAACAGGTGAATCTATTCATGGTATGCTTTTCACAGAGCCATTTAAAAATAAATTATGTTGGATAAATAAATTATGTATTATCAATATCATATAACTATTAT
>SJYQ01006682.1:0-50105 GCA_006410935.1 Redunca redunca | reverse complement strand
AGATAAGTAAAGATTTATTTAAATATAAAAATATATTTAATGGAAGCAACCTAGATGTCCATCAGTAGATGAATGGATAAGACAGCTGTGGTACATATACACAATGGAGTATTACTCAGCCATTAAAAAGAGTACATGTGAATCAGTTCTAATGAGGTAGATGAAACTGGAACCTATTATACAGAATGAAGTAAGCTAGAAAGAAAAACACCAATACAGTATACTAATGCATATATATGGAATTTATAAAGATGGTAATGATAACCCTGTATGCAAGACAGAAAAAGAGACACAGATGTATAGAACAGTCTTTTGGACTGTGTGGGAGAGGGAGAGGGTGGGATGATTTGGGAGAATGGCATTGAAACATGTATAATATCATATATGAAACAAATCGTCAGTCCAGGTTCGATGCATGATACAGGACGCTTGGGGCCTGTGCACTGGGATGACCCAGACAGTTGGTACGGGGAGCGAGGTGGGAGGGGGGTTCAGGATGGGGAACACATGTATACCCGTGGCAGATTCATGTTGATGTATGGCAAAACCAATAGAATGTTGTAAAGTAATTAGCCTCCAATTAAAATAAATAAATTTATAATAAAAAATAAGAGAAAACAAAAAAAAAGAAAAAAAATAATCTCATTCTATCCTACGACAACCTAGACGTGTAGACAAAAGCTTTTCAATTTTGCAGTTTAATAAATGAAGGTGCAAAGTTGGAGTAATGTCACTGGGATTTAAAACAATATGTGAGTGGCTTAAAAAGCTCTTTCATTAAACTGTACTGCCAAATGTGGTGAAATTGCTGCAAATCTGTTCAATGTTATGCATTGAGCCTTTTATCCCATGTAATCCAATTTCAGTGACCTGCCATGTTTTATGAATAGTGAGAGAATTATCTTAAAAGAAAGGATATATTACAAAGTAAGAGACCTTATGTTTTAAAAGTACACATAATACACATACACACATATTTTATGAATTTTAACACCGATATTAGGTGACTACAACCCCACACAGAGTATACAAATATAAGGTAAATGTAAATGAAAATCAAAGATTAAATCCATGCAGCATATGACAAAAATTGTAAGTATTTTTTCAACATAATACAAAACATTCTGAAAGTAAAGTTATCATGATTTTTACCATAAAACAAATAATTCTATGGAAAGAAGTTTTGTATTATTTATCTATTCAAAAGTATGTATTGGTAAACATGCTTACTGATATGGTAAAAAAATGGCATTGGGAAGCTGCTTTTCTTCTTAGATAAGGATAAGTAAGAACATTTAAATGTACTAATGAATATTGTAGCTCACACCCAGGATGCACCTGAGTATGACTGGGAAACTGGTGAGTAAGCTATAATTCTTTCGGTAGGAGGGCCTGGAAACCACTCCTCGGTTTTGGTTTATTCCTCACGGTTTTCCTGTGAGACTAAGCTCAGGTAGCCTGACTTTGACATAGACCTTAGCTGCTTTTACTTCTTTGGACTGCATCCTCAATCCCTACCAATGGTTTCTGAAATCCCCAAATAAACTATTATACTAAAATCTTTATCTTAGAATCAGTTTCAAGGAAAAACCATTCTAAGATACCTAGTTTTGCTGTCTTGCTAAAGTAATACTGTAGCTTGCCAGGCTCCCTCTGTCCATGGATTTTTCCAGGCAAGAATACTGGCGTGGGTTGCCATTTCCTACTCCAGGGGATCTTCTTGACCCAGGGGCCAAACCACATGTCTTGTGTCTCCTGCAATGGCAGCTGGATTTTTTACCACTAGCAGCACCTGGGAAGCCCACAGTACAGTCCAAGATAAGATCAAGTATCTGGCTGTTGCACAGAATGTAACTGTAGTCCTCTATATTAATAACCTCATATTAATCAGAAATGAGAAGCAGAAAGTAATAAGTATTCTTCATGCCTTAGAAAGACACATAGAAAGATGTGAGAAATTAAATATAAAAATTCAGGAACATGCTATTGGTTAAAATTTTAGTCAGTGGCCTGGGAATGGCAGTATATACCCTCTAAAATATAAAGCAAATCATTACAATATGTCCTTCCTGTTACTGAGAAAGGACATCAGTGTTTGATGGTTTTCTTCAGGGTTTTGGAGGCAATGCACATATTGATTCAGCCCATTTATCAACTGACTTGTTGGCTGATACAGGAAATTCCAACTAGCTATGTAGCTTTGACTTTAAGCTGAGAGATCCCTTTTAAATCTAAACATTTAAGAAGGATGATTATCTCACAAAAAATAATTTCAAATTCCTGAAGGTAGAGATTCTAAATATTAATCACACTGTTGGCTTTATTCTTGTACATAAGAATTTCACTGAAGACAGAAAGGGGGAGAATTTTAGGAGGGGATATTAGAAATCATGATAGAGAGTCAGCCATAGATGAATATAAATAATTAGAAAAAGTGAGTCAGGGTTCATTTCAGGTCAAACACAAGCATACATTGAACTTAACATGGATGGTTACGTTATCCCCTCAACAGCCCTCACCGGTGTCATATGCTACTAAGCTGCTGCTAAGTCGCTTCAGTCGTGTCTGACTCTGTGCGACTCCACAGACGGCAGTCCACCAGGCTCCCCCGTCCCTGGGATTCTCCAGGCAAGAACACTGGAGTGGGTTGCCCTTTCCTTCTCCAATGCATGAAAGTGAAAAGTGAAAGTGAAGTCGCTCAGTCGTGTCCGACCCTCAGCGACCCCGTGGACAGCAGCCTTCCAGGCTCCTCTGTCCATGGGATTTTCCAGGCAAGAGTACTGGAGTGGGGTGACATTGCCTTTTCCGGGTGTCATATGCGGAGAGGGAAAAAAAAAATCAAGATACCCAAGTTAGGGCTTCCTTGGTGGCTCTGTAAAATATCTGCCTGTCGGTGCAGGAGACATGGGTTCGATCCCTGATCTGGGAAGATCCCTCCATTGCCCGGAGCAACTCACCCGTGCACCGCAGCTGCTGAGCTTGTGCTCTGGAGACCGAGCTCTGGAGCAAGCGAAGTTACTGCAATGAGAAGCCCACACAGCTAGGGAGTAACCCTTGCTCGCCTCAACCAGAGACAAGCCCTCAGAGCAGTAGAGACCAAGCACAGCCAAAAGTAAGTAAATAAAACCCCTAGATTCTTAAAAATAAGATTGCCCAAGCTAGATACTGGCAGTGTGGGACTGGGGGAGAAACACTGGTGTGGGAAGTAGGGGGAGTGAAGTTGGAGTGACTTGAGTGAAACTTAACTGTATTATATCAGTACCATTGCCACAGGGGGAAAAATGTAGTTTTTGAGCACAACTCAGGCCATTTAAATATTCTTTTAGGTTAAAATTTGCAAAGAAATCTTAAACTTCTCTTAACTGATGTATTGTCAGTAAAAATATTGGTTAGTAAAAATATATATATTGGTATTATAATTTTGAAATAATCACATTCAAATTGAAAGCTTGAGCAAATGAAATGTTACTAATGTTAGTTAGTTACTAATCTTAGGTCACTGAAGATCAAGACACTCTAGTAGCAGTAAGTACCTCTAAAACTCAGAAACTTGGGTCTTGGTTTCCATATACCCTGCTAAAAGAAACCAGGGCTCTTGGACACATTTCAAGATCAAACGTGAGAAAACAAAATGTGAGCCTAGGACTTTTGTTGTGCNATTAACACATAATTTAAAGTAAGAATAAGAAAATACCATTGATACTCTTTTAAGAAATGAAAGTACCATACATCTGTTTGAAGCGGATTCCAGAAGGAAGCAAAGATTCTTCATTCTTGCTGACTTTGTTTACTTCTAATAAACTGTATTAAAAGATGCTTAAATTCATGGGCAAATTTGAAAGCTCTTATATTCTGGGATAAAGAGATCATAAATGCACGGCACTGACATGGAAGAGAGCATCAGTGCTCACAGAGTTTGTTTGGCTGTAAAAGTAAGGCTGGTGGTCTTGAAATAACTTATGTGACTGGGTGGTCACTTAGGAAGCTGCAAATATGACATTTACAATCTCTGCTAAGAAACTGCATGCTTTCTCCATGAGAATGTTTTGACTTTCTGTGAGAATTGTCTTTTTCAAAAATAACTTAGTGCTTTCTGATTATGATAACTTCATACAATCCCTGCTTCTAAAATTCTTATAAAAATAAAACACACTTATTTACATCTGTAATTTCACTAACTTCCATTATTCAAGTTATTAGTTTTTTTCCCTTATATTTACAGAGATTGATAAGCATAAACAGAAGCAATCACAGAAAGAGAGTCCTTATTATAGCTATATGTTAAATGAAAGCAAATTCTTAGTAGTTCTGAATATATGTAGCAAAAGGTGCCAGCTGACAGAGATAATTCAAAGAACTTAGGAATTTAGACATGGTGGTACACACAATAATATTTTAATTCTAAAGGGATGTGGAACTCCATCATAAGCAGCAAAGTAACCTAAACCTATCCATTGATGGCATGTTTCAGAATGCAAAAGGAGGACCATGGGGTGTGTGTGTGTGTGTGTGTGTGTGTGCGCGCACTCACATATACACGTACTTGTGTTTTGAGGGAGGGAGAATTTATCCTCCAGTAATCCCCCTGGAACTGTTGTTTCTTCTGTGTGGATAATAGGCAAGGTTTTGCCTGATGTTTTAAAATGCCTGGACCTATGGGTACAAGTAGATATGGTTACAAAGGATACTGTTTACACAAATAATTCACAAGAAATGCACTTCTAAAAATATAAAACTGTTTCCCTTCAGAAAATTGAGGAACACTTTTAAGCAACATATTAAATATTTAATTCTCTCTAAGAATCTAATTTGCTTAGCCGGTGGAGTATCCTTTAGGAAACAAGTTTCCACTTCAGTGTTTCTTATTCCTGGAAATGTGTTCATTTATTTCATGGTTATTTATTAACCCTATTCTGTGTGCTAGACATCATGCCTGGAGTTGAATACAAATGAACTAGGCAAAAGACTTGCCCACATACAGTATTCATTTCTGTGTTGGTGGTGAGAGGGAAGTAAACATCAATTAAATAAATAAACACATAAGCTAATTTTAGAGTGGGATTCAGTTCAGTTCAGTTCAGTTCAGTTGCTCAGTCATGTCCGACTCTTTGAGACCCCATGAACCGCAGCGCGCCAGGCCACCCTGTCCATCACCAACTCCCGGAGTTCACTCAAACTCATGTCCATTGAGTCACTGATGCCATCCAACCATCTCATCCTCTGTCCTCCCCTTCTCCGCCTGCCTTCAGTCTTTCCCAGCATCAGGATCTTTTCCAGTGAGTCAGTTCTTCCCATCAGGTGGCCAAAGTATTGGAGCTTCAGATTCAGCATCAGTCCTTCCAATGAACACCCAGGACTGACCTCCTTTAGGATGGACTGGTTGGATCTCTTTGCAGTCCAATGGACTCTGAAGAGAGTCTTCTCCAACACCACAGTTCAAAAGCACCATTTCTTTGGTGCTCAGCTTTCTTTACAGTCCAACTCTCACATCCATACATGACTACTGGAAATACCATAGTTTTGACTAAATGGAACTTTGTTGGCAAAGCAATGTCTCTGCTTTTTAATATGCTATCTACGTTGGTCATAACTTTTCTTCCAAGGAGCAGTGTCTTAATTTCACAGCTGCAGTCTCCATCTTCAGTGATTTTGGAGCCCCCCCAAAATAAAGTCTGCCACTGTTTCCATTTTCTTTATCTATTTGCCATGAAGTGATGGGACCAGATGCCATGATCTTAGTTTTTTGAATGTTGAGTGGGATTAAGCAAATGAAATAAATAGGACATGGTAATAAGGAATACCTGGACTGAATTACAAGTAAAAATGGGAGACCTCTTTGGGACAGTGACATTTAGGTTGGTGCTAAATCATAGCTGGACTTCACTACATGTGTGAAGAACCAGTAATGAACTCCTTAGTGACTACTTAAGTAGCTTGCCCAAGGCCTGTTAAAATGAAGCCTAAATTCAAACTCAGATTTTCTTAGTAGAAGATGATTATTCTCAGCACAAAGCATTTCTATCCATATGCATATGCTAAGTCACTTCAGTCCTGTCTGATTCTTTGTGACCCCATGGACTGTAGCCCTCCAGGCTCCTCTGTCCATGGGATTCTCCAGGCAGGAATACTGGAGTGGGTTGCCATGCCCTTCTCCAGGGGAGCTTCCTAACCCAGGGGTTGAATGTGGGTCTCTTATGTCTTCTGCATTGGCAGGTGGGTTCTTTACAACTAGCGCCGCCTGGGAACTATGCTACTGGCCAAAGAAGAGAAAAATATTAATATTTTTGACCTTTTGTTTCTAGAAATGGATATAGAAAACCTGACATGGCTGTTAATAGTTTTTCTTCCTTTAATTATCTCAGATTTTACTTTGTATTTTTCTAGGCCATTCTTTATGTACATACAAAATTATGGTTGATGATCTTCCTTTTAACATTAAGTAACCATTTTCAGTTCAGTTCAGTTCAGTTGCTCAGTCATGCCTGACTCTTTGCAGCCCCATGGAGTGCAGAACGCCTGGCCTCCCTGTCCATCACCAACTCCCAAAGTTTACTCAAACCCATGTCCATTGAGTCGGTGATGCCATCCAACCATCCCATCCTTTGTCCTCCCCTTCTCCTTCTGCCTTCAATCTTTCCCAGCATCAGGGTCATTTCAAGTGAGTCAGCTCTTCACATCAGGTGGCCAAAGTATTGGAGTTTCAGCTTCAACATCAGCCCTTCCAATGAACACCCAGGACTGATTTCCTTTAGGATGGACTGGTTGGATCTCCTTGCAGTCCAAGGCACTCTCAAGAGTCTTCTCCAATACCACAGTCCCAGAGCATCAGTTCTTCAGCTTATGTTCTGTTTAATTTGCTCTGTTTTTCCTATAATGCTGCTTTTCTTTTGTTAGTTGTTGTTTACTGAATCCTTTTCCACCGTTCAATTTCATCCTCTTTGTATTTTAAAATATGGAAGTTCCTCTTTTAATAAGCGGTTGTATTTATATAATTCCCATCTTTTGTTCTGTAAACAATATGCTTATTCCATCTGTCTTCACTGCTGATATTAATCCTAGTGTGTGTTTGGTCTGGCTTTGCAGTCCTGTATGTATGCCATGCTGCTTTTGCATTGTTCTCCTTTTACCCTCTTTTAAATCATAACTTCCTTCTCTCCCTCACTATTCATTATTAAGTGACAAACTCTAACTTTATTGGTTAGCCTAACTATTGAACAAACTTACTAACATTATATGTTTTCTGATGAAGGTCAAAGTCCACACATAATATATTTTACCCCCTCCCCATGCTTCTCCTTTTCCCATCTTTCCCTTCTTATAAATTGATTCTATTTGCATTTAGCAACTTGGTTTGCCAATTAGTTTTTACCCTTTCTTCTCGCTTCCCACTCTTTTTTTCTGTGTTCATTTTATTCCTTGCTGAAATGTGTCTTTTAACAGCCTTTCTCCTAGACTCCCCACAACTGCTAAGCTCTTAGTCATGTTTAAACAAGTATTTATTTTGTTTTCACTTTTGAGTAAAATATTAGGTAGATAGAGAATTCTAGGTTTATAATGAAGTTACATTTCCATTTAAAATATATATAATTATATTGTCTTCAGATATTTTTATTATAGATGAGGTATACTATAGTCAATATTAAAAAAAATATTCACAACCATTCTCTTTTCTTTGGTGATTCTCAGATTTTTCTATTTGTCCTTTCTATTAAGTAGCTTTATTAGAATGTACAAAATATTGTTCAGTCGCTAAGTCATGCCTGACTCTTTGCAACCCCATGAGCCACAGCACACCAGGCCAGGCTTCTCTGTCCATCACCAACTTGTGGAGCTTGCTCAAGCTCATGTCCATCAAGTTGGTGCCATCCAACCATCTTATCCTCTGTCATCCCCTTCTCCTCCAGCCTTCAATCTTTCCCAGCATCAGGGTCTTTTCAATGAGTCAGTTCTTCACAACAGGTGGCCAAAGTATTGGAACTTCAGCTTTAGCATCAGTCCTTCCAGTTAATATCCAGGGTTGATTTCCTTTAGGATGGACTAGTTTGATCTCCTATCTGTCCAAGGGATGCTCAAGAGTCTTCTCCAGCAATTCTCCAGCAATTTGAAAGTATCAATTCTTTGGTGCTCAGCCTTCATTATGGTCCAGCTCTCACATCTGTACATGACTACTGGAAAAACCATAGCTTTGACTATACATACCTTTGTCAGCAAAGTTATGTCTCTGCTTTTGAATGCCCTGTCTAGGTCTGTCATAGCTTCCCTTTCAAGGAGCAGATGGCTTTTAATTGCATGGCTGCAGTCACCATCCACAGTGATTTTGGAGCCCAAGAAAATTAAATCTGTCACTGTTTCCATTGTTTCCCCATCTATTTTCCATGAAGTGATGGGACCAGATGCCATGATCTTCATCTTTTGAATGTTGCATTTTAAGCCAGCTTTTTCACTCTCCTCTTTCACCTTTAGCAAGAGGCTTTTTAGTTCCTCTTCACTTTCTGCCAGTAGAGTGGTGTCATCTGCACATCTGAAGTTGTTAATATTTCTCCTGGCACTCTCGATTCTAGCTTTTGATTCATTCGGCCCAGCATTCTGCATGATGTACATTGCAAAAAATTAAATAAGCAGGGTGACAATATGCAGCTATAAAGCTGTCAAGGCTATATGAAGTATATCTTTTAGTTTTTGTTCTCTGTGTTTTATGATTTGTTAATTTAATATGCACAGTTTTCTTCAATTCCTAAAAGTTTTATCCATTATAACTTTGAATTGCATCTCTCCCCACTTGCTTCTCTGAGCTGCCCATATAAATTCAATAACACACTTGTTTTCTCTCTTTGTTCTGGAACTCTGAGTGATTTTCTGTTTTACATTTCTAATTATATGTTTTGATGCACTTAGTTTACTGTAAGCTTTTCTATTAAATTTACTATATCAGCTATTCTAATTCCAGTATTTTAATTAATTTTTAGATTTGCCTGTTATTGATTGATGACTCCATGCTTTTATTCCATAATTCATTTGAGTGTGAAACTCCAAGATACCCACTAGCAGATTTTGCATAAAAACATCATTTGCCACTTCTACATGGGAGTCAAACACCTGCCTTCCATGCTTTCCCATGTTCTTTACAACTTCGTGTGTTCTTTAAGATGATGATAAGAGCAATTTTTGAAGCCAGATACTACAGATGGGACAACACATATAAGTCCAGGTCACTGAACAATTACATGTGTCAAAGTCAGCACCACACTCCAATTCTCATCCTGTACTGTCACATGAGAAAGGACTAAATGTCCTGTCCTTTAAGTCAGCAAATCTTAATTTGAAAATTGATCTTGCATTGCAATATTTCTGTTTTCTACTGAGGCCATCTCAGCCCAGCCCCAGGGATCCAAAGCTCAGGAAAAGATCATCCAAATGTGTCTGGAACTCTGGACAACAGCATCTCTATCTTAAAAACGGCTTGGCCAGGATCCAAGTGGTACTGCCGCTTGTTTTTACTCCCTCCACCACATAGAAACAGTTTGTTTCTCCTACAAGTGGACTAAACTTTATCAACTACATTCTATGACTCATGCATGAGCTGTAAGGCCTTCTGTTCATATTCAAGGGTGGAAATTCTAGACTCAGTTCCTGTTTCTGAGCCTAGAGTCTCTTGGCCTGTGGAGCTTCATTTCCTGTTGTGAATTCCAAAATATTTCTTCTTCATGTATTTTTTTCAGCACTGTGATATGATTTTAAGTTTATAAACCATTTCTGTGTATTCAGAGAAATGAGAGCAGTTATCCTGTGTACTTTATCTAACATCATGACTTCTATAACTTGTCCTTAACAGTGAAATCCATGCACAAATATATATATATATATATATATATATATATATATGAAGATGTTTATTTTAGGATTCTTTACAAAAACTCAAACTAAATAAATGTTTAACAGTAGGGTTTGATTAAATAAATTCCATTATTCCACAAAATAGAATTTGTACAGTCCATAGAAATGATGTTAAAACTATTGACTAAGCTGAACATAGATTAATTTTTAAATTTAAAAACATCCGTTGATACTATAGATCCTATATACATTTATGCATTTGCAAGTTTGAGTGCAAGTTTGTGCATATACAATATGTTACAATGATAGGACATCAAGTTATTTAAATGTGTAGGCTCTGAATTTGCATTTTCCAAAATTTTTTATGATGACTATTTTTTAATCTCAGAAGACAGGATAAAAAGCTAAACTTTTAAAGGTAATATTGGTCTTTTGTAGTGAAAATAGGGGGACTTCCCAGGTGGCTCAGTGGTAAAGAATCTGCCTGCTAATTCTGGAGACGTGAGTTTGACTCCCGGGTTATAACGATCCCTTGGAGGAGGAAATGGCAACCCATTCCAGTATTCTTGCCTGGGAAATTCCATGCTCAAGGGAGTCTGGCAGTCTACAGTCCACAGGGTCACAAAGAGCTGGACATGCCTGAGTGACCGAGCATGCACACAATGGAAACAGAGTTGGTGTTAGCTGACGTTTACGTAAAAACTTACAATTAAGACATCATTCAGCTTCTGATCTGTTCGTTCTGTGGTTTCTGGCACAAAAAAACTATACCTATGCTTATTTACAACAGTCTGTTTGCAAACAGGACTGAATCTGGGATCTTGAGCCTGCTGCTTCATCTGGCTTGTGTTTGACAAACAGACGGATCTTCCATTATGCCCCAAGGGCCAGAAAACATAGGCTCTTTCAAGCAAAGCAGTAAATTATTTAACTTCTTTGTGGTTCCATTAATGACCTGATAGATCAGCACGGCAGTGTAATTTGTAAAGTGCACTAAGTTAACGATGGTATGAAAAATTCAACAAATACAAAGGGAAGAAACACATTGAGCAAAGAACCAGTAGAGCAAAAAAATTGCCAACACACATTCCTTAAAAGGTCTGTGGGAAATAATGAGGTAAATGGGAGCAGTGGAGAGAAGTATCAAGAAAGAATGAATTTGACTCTCTGAAGATGCCTTTTGATTGTGCGTATTTTTAGAAAAAACAGATAATATAAAATTTTGGTTGTGAACTTGTCTTAAAAACATATATTTAAAACAAAATCTAGAGGGCTCATACAACTAAAAAAAAATCACTAGATTCAATTTCTTTTAAAACATTATATATAAGCTCCTTGAGGATTGGGCAAATAGTCATTTTTGTCTTCCAATGTATCAGCCCAATGCCCTCCATGTAATAAGTGAGCATTATTACATCACTGACAAATTGAATAGAATTGACTGAAATTTCCAAAAGTAAAAGGTGATAAAAGCAACTATATACATGTGAAAAATGACAAGGCTGAATTCCAAAAACCTATTCTTTATCTGATAGAAATAATGTGTCCTTTACTTTTTCTATATGGAAACCACCCTTTAAAATTCTTGGGTTTTGGGAGATTTATCTTTGCTTTTAATTTCTTCCTGTGCCATTTACTTACACCTTCCCTTTTAAGATCTAAGAATAGTAGGAGCAGAAATGGGTATAAAATGAGCATTTTTTTCCAAAGTGAAGCATTTGAAAACTCAAAGTTTATAAATAATTCCTCACATAGAATTTAACTGCTGCAAACAAGAGCTGGTCTACCCAATGAGGCTGACTTTTTCCTAAGCCTGGAAGGCAATGAAAGCTTTGAGCTTTTCGGATGAAGGGAAAAAGGAAAGAAAGCAAGCCTACGAGTAGGGGGCAGCTATGTTTACAAACCCTGAAGCTCAGCCAATAGACATTTTTGTATCAAACAAGGCCTGCTAACTGTGGACACATAGACCTAAATCATGTCAGTCTGCCAACTTCGACGGTGAGACAACAGCTGTAATGTTGAGTCTGACTCCAACAACAACCCTGGCAGGTTTTCATGTTGCTGCAGCTCATATACATACGTATCCACTCTGCAAGGGAGAGTACTAAGCGCAAAAAAAGCATGCTGCTAGGGTACACAGACAAAAGAGAAAAATAAACAGCAACCAAAATCTAGGTCTCCAGTAAGGAATGCGGCTTGTTAAAGGTCCCTTCCTGATATCCATCCTACAAAATATCATCCCTCACTGTTTCTGAATTTTCTTGAATTAACTCAAAATTTTGGACAGTGTTTTTTTTTTTTGTTGTTGTTGTTGTTGTTTTAAGGTAAAGCACGGGTGACAAACTACTGAATATGTCAGTTAAGTCCAAGGTGGTTTCTTTTTACACCGTATTTGTTAATGTCTGCAAAAGATAGACATTTTTCATACAGCCTATATATTTTAAACTTTATTTCCTTTTAATTTTAGTATTCTCCCATGAAATATCTAGTTCTTCCCCACTATTATTAACTGAGATACCTCAAAAGTCTGAAGGACTGCATTTCAGTAGTGATCTTTACTTTTTTGATAGTTGAAAGCTGTCTTTAAGCCCAACATTTGTAATCTATAGAAAAAATAATGTCTTAGGTCCCATGACCCACTTTTTTAAGACCACATCCCATCAGAAGAGAAATTAACCAGAATTGATACCAGAGAGTCTACTGTCCTCACAGTCATAGTTTCAAATATCTCACAACCTCAAGCCATTTTCCATCCAAAAAGCTATTTTTAATAATATTCCCATCACTTCCACAACATTTTAATTTCTTCAAGATGACCGACCCATTGACCTCTTCACTTTTTCACGTCCATCAGTGCTATGGTTTTCATCTCTCTTACTGTCCAGCTTAGATCCCATTGTCAAACATTTTAATCCTCACTTGCAAATACTCCCAATTGCCTTGTCTTCCATTTTTTTCTCTTGCATGCACTTGGCAAAACCTGAATCTAGTTATACCCAACTATAACATAAACAGCATAATGCCTAGATAATGGTCATTCCCCATTGCCTTTCAAGCAGAAATCTATTTATTATCACTGTTATTATTATTATCACCATACTACTCATGAGCAAGTAACTTAGGAAAGGCTGACTCAGCCCCCAGATGTAGGTTCTGATTAGACTAAGCCACCGTGTTTCACCATTCCTCTTGCTAGGCAGTGGCTGAAGCTCGAAAATAGGACAGAATTTTGTCCAGTGAAAGAAAGTTTTCTAAGTGGTTTCCAGAAACGGTTCCTTTACTGTTTAAAAGAGATAGTGGTGCTATGGTCCGTTGTTTTGTTGCCTAGATTGTCTGCATACGGGTCCTAGAACTGTGGCAGGCCTTTCCAACCATGAGGGAAGCTAGTCATAGGAAATGCCAACATTTTGAGACTGGGCAGAGGAAGTTGAATGAACTTTTGTTACCATAAACCACTGATTTAATCAACCTTGTGACAATGCAGTTGGGACTTTTTGCTGAGAAAATGAATCTTCCTTACTATTATTAGTTTTGAATTTTGTCGTTTGTGGTCAGATTCTGAGAATCCTGAGATACTGTTAGGTAACCACATATCTGGATTCCCTTTCAAACTGTGATCAATAACTTTGAATAGACCTTATAAACTACTGAGAACTGAGCAATATCATATCCTCCCTAGAAATGTTGCTGTTCTACTGGCTCAAATCGCTATTTTATACCATCTCACCTCCCCCTTTTCCAAGATTTCCTTATCATTTTCTTAGCTCCATCCTTACTGATCATTTTCTCAATATCAAATGTGAAATCTCTCCTTTCTTGGTCATAATTTTTTGATCCCATCAGTGTTTACACCCAACTTCTTCCCTCTTGTTATGTCTAAAGAAACCGTTGTGCTCCCATAAAGTATTAAGTCTTCCCCTTAAATTCAAGATCCCCATTGATTCCTTGGGGAATCAAATAAAAAAGATTTGATTCCTCTTCTGGGTTCTATGTCTTCACCGGGTTTTCTCTGTTATAACTACTTCATCTCAAATTCAGGCTTAAACTTACATTTTCTGGCTTTTATCTCCATCATTCAAATGAGACTAATCTGGTAAGGCCACCGACAAATTTCATGTTTCTAAACTCAATATGTGTTTCGGTGTCATGTTATTAAAACTTTCAGCGGGATCTGATTCATTTAAACTACTCCATCTTTCCTAAAATATTTTCCATTTTCCTTTCTCAGCCATGGTGTCACTGACTCATGGTCTTTCTCCTTTATTTTCTTTAAAAACATTCTTGTGTGTATCTTTCTCCACTAAACTGTTGAAGTTTCTCCAAGCTCAGTCTGGGTCTTTCTACTCTTCTCCATCTGTACACTCTCCCTAGGTGACTGGTGACCCCACCCGACTCCAGAGCTTTATTTCCAAAATCAAATATTACTTGCACAGAAACATGCCTACATGTTTTATGCAGTCTGTCATCTAATAACTCAAGAGCATTTATAACAGAATTCTTCACAAAGTTTGCACACTGAGGTTCCTCAGACAGTGATCTTATGACTTTTCTTCTCTAAATCTATAAAATCTCCCTAGGTAATTTCATTTTTCATCCCATGATAAATGTTGTCTTTATGCCCATTATATGATGCACATTATATAATGCACATTTTTGTCTTCATCCAAGGGTCATGGATTTAGATATCATTGTATCTTGGAAATGTGTTAGTCGCTCAGTCATGTCCACCTTTTTGCAACCCCATGGCCTGTACATAGTCCACCAGGTTCCTCTGTCCATGGGATTCTCCAGATAAGAATACTGGAGTGGGTTGCCATTCCCTTCTCCAGGGGATCTTTCTGACCCAAGGATTGAACCTGGGTCTCCTGCATTGCAGACAAATTCTTTACCATCTGAGCCACCACGGAAGCCCTTCATTTTGGCAATATTCAAATGCATATTTTACTGCCTCTGTGTTCCTGACCCAGACCCGCCTGTCTGAGATCCTTACTTGCCCATTTCATTGAAATAGTAAAGTTAACATGAGCAAAATGAAAGTACTGATTTGTTGGTCATCCCCCCAAAATAGTTACTTCAAGCCTCAGTTCAGTTCAGTTCAGTTCAGTCACTCAGTCGGGTCTGACTCTGCAACCCCGTGGATAGCAGCACGTCAGGCCTCCCTGTCCATTATCGACTCCCGGAGTTTACTCAAACTCATGTCCATTGAGTTGGTGATGCCATCCAACAATCTCATCCTCTATCGTCCCCTTCTCCTCCCACCTTCAGTCTTTCCCAGTATCAGGGTCTTTTCCAATGAGTTAGTTCTTTGCATCACGTGACCAAAATATTGGAGTTTCAGAATGGACTGGTTGGATCTCCTTGCAGTCCAAGGGACTCTCAAGAGTCTTCTCCAACACCACGGTTCAAAAGCATCAATTCTTTGGCACTCAGCTTTCCTTATGGTCAAACTCTCACATCCATACATGACCACTGGAAAAACCATAGCCTTGACTAGACGGACCTTTGTTGGCAAAGTAATGTGTCTGCTTTTTAATATGCTGTCTAGGTTTGTCATAACTTTTCTTCCAAAGAGTAAGCATCTTTTAATTTCAAGCCTCACCTCTTCTTAATTTCCCCTATCTCAGAATACTACAACTGACCCAATCACTAAGGCAAAAAACCTGGGGGTTATTTTGACTTCACCTTTTTCTTTAGGTCCCTCATCTAATCTAGGAATAGGTCCAGCTGGTTTGAATGTCTAAATTGTATCAAACATCCTTTACTTAATCCATTTCATTTCTCACCACCTTAGACCCCATAACCACATACTTATTTCAAAAGCCTCCTAACTAGTTTCTCTGATTTTCTCTTAGCTCACTCCAGTCTAGTTTCTGCTTAAGAGCCAGAGGGATCTTTTTAAACACAAATTAGATTAGACAACATCTCTACTTTAAAAACCTTTCCATAGCTTCCCATTTGCATTTCAGTTATAATAAAACCCAAACTTCTTGCCAGGCCTTTATAGCTCTGCAAAATCTGGCCCATGTTGGCTTTCTAACTTTGTACTAGTCTCTTCTAACTCACTAAACCCCAGGCAGCCTAGTGTTCTCTGTTTCTATAATGGTTCAAATTAGTTTCCATTTAGGGAATTTGAGATTCCATTCCCTGGAATGCTTTCCCACTGGTTTTTCACACATCTGTCTCTTTTCATTCCTCTAGGTCCCTTTTTAAATGTACCCTCTTTGGGAAGCATTTCTTAAATTCCATGCTAAGTAGCTTACCCTGCCCCTACCAAAACTTTTCTAACACAACTTCTTTCTCAGGATTTATCACAATCAGTAGCCATTTTACCCACACTTCTGTACTGGTTTATTGTCTGTTTCCCTTGCTGTGCGGTGCTTAGTCGCTCAGTTGTGTCTGACTCTTTGCGACGCCATGGATTGTAGCCTGCCGGGCTCCTCTGTCCCTGGGATTCTCCAGACATGAATACTGGAGTGGGGAGCCATGGCTCCTCCAGGGGACCTTCCCAACCCAGGGATCAAACCCAGATTTCCTGTACTGCAGGTGGATTCCTTACCCTTTACTGTCTGAGCCTGTCTCCCTTATTGGAGTATAAACTCTGTGTGAGTGAAGATCCTATCAGTCTTTTCACCTTTAGGCAGAGTGACTGGCACACAGTAAGTGCTTAAAACAAAATTCTGTAGAATTAGTGACTAAACATAAAGACTCAATAATGGCCTAAAGAGAAACAGGAGGTGATAAACATTTTACGGAAGACCTTTAGAGCTCTCCCAGAAAAATCCTGAGATACTTTCTCATTTGTAAGTCTTAGGCTTTCATGCAACTTTAAAAATATTTTAATACTCAGAATTACTTATCTTTAAGTCATGTCTCATTTCAAAAAGAAACTTCAAAACCCTGAGGCACCTTCTCAAAATAAATATAGTAAAACTTTTCAACTGAATAAAAACTAAGTTAGGAGATTGCTTCAAAGTGGAAATAATATATAATACCAATACTTACTATTATTAAGAATTATAACTATTAGAATTGACTTCATGTAGATACTATGTTAATAACTACTTGCATTCTCCTATTAATAGATTGTTGTCACACTATGCTAATAATATGGTATTATTCTCCTAGTGTTTCAAAATAGGGATACTAAGGTTTATAAAAAGTCATACCCAAGGCCACACAGCTAGTGGCATACAGAAACCAGAGGTCTGAATGCTGAACCTGCCACGTTCGATTTGTCACTCTGCTATGCTGCTTTTATCGGAAGAAGAATACAATGAAAAAAACAAGTGTGGCTGATTCTATATATCCACTTGCATCCCTTTTTGCTTGCTTTTCTGTAAATCGAGACTGTAAAGCTAAAGACTACAATCCCCAAACTGCTTTGCAACACCAAGCAGAAGTCTGTCAATAGAATGAAGCCAAATGAGTCAGCCTCTGTGTAGGGAGATCTGATCTTCTGGCATATATAACCAGAGAGAGCTGCTATTCTGGGGCAGCTGTAGCAGTTTCTGTTTTCAAGTGCCTAGTGTTACAAGTGTTAGATGACAAGCCATGGGGGGCAGTAATGTTTCTCCGTGAACTATTTCTTCCCTGGCTCTTCTGGAGTTTTTGTGAACTAACTGTTGCCAATTAAATTATTTAAAACACATTGTTCTGCACGTAGGCACTGCATTTGACTCAGTAATTGTTACCAGATCATAAACTGGAACTAAAATATGGACTTGACTTAATGGAGAAAGTGGAAAGAGGAAAAGTCAAGTCTTAGATACTTGACACTGGAAAACTGGTCACACTTTATATACAACAGAAAATATTTGGTCAGATCATTATCTGATGAATTACTTGAGGCAAACTATCCTTTGACTGATACTGAATGTTGGGAGCAGCGGGGACTGATCAGAATGTTGGCTAATGCTAACTCTATAGCCACCTTTGGGAACAGTCTACAAGAGCCAGATGAACCCAGATGGGAAGTAGATAGCTTGGGTGCACAGACAGGGAGAAAGGCCACGTTAGTAAGAGAAACACTCTCTCCCTACAGTGAAACATCTATGTTGCCTGAGAATCCTCCAATTTGGCACCTTAGAAGGCTAAACAAACAAACCTATTTTACACCCTAAACAGAAGCGTTGCAAAGCAGCAAAGCAGCAATGAAACTGGTAGGCAGCCAGGCAAATGGAACAGCACGAAGGCAAAATGAGGTAAGAATTTGGCCTTGCCCCAGCCAGGTAGCCCAGCTGGTAGAGTCCTCCTGCAGTGCAGGAGAGACTGGTTAAATTCCTGGGTTGGGAAGGTCTGCTGGAGAAGGGATAGGCTACCCACTCCAGTGTCCTTGGGCTTCCTTGGCAGCTCAGCTGGTAAAGAATCTGCCTGCAACACAGGAGACAGCAGTCCAATCCCTGGATTGGGAAGATCCCCTGGAGAAGGGAAAGGCTATCCACTCCAGTATTCTGGCCTGGAGAATGTCATGGACAGAGGAGTCTGGCAGGCTACAGTACATGGGGTCACAAAGAGTTGGCCACAACTGAGTGACTCTCGTATGTCAAATATATTAAATTACCTCAAGGGAATTAAGGGAGGAAGAGCAAGCAGAATGTAAAGGCTAGTCAGTGAAGAGGCTATTCAAAGTTAAAAGGCTACTCAGTAGAGAGAAAATTCAAGGTTAAAAACTTGGACTAGGTAATATCTTTGAAAGTGAAAGCTGCTCAGTCATGTCCAACTCTCTGCGACTTCATGGACTATACAGTCCATGGAATTCTCCAGGCCAGAACACTGGAATGGGTAGCCTTTCCCTTCTCCAAGGGCTCTTCCCAACACCGGGATAGGACCCAGGTCTCCTGCACTGCAGGCGGATTTTTACCAGCTGAGCCACCAGGGAAGCCCAAGGTAATATCTTTGGTTACAGTTATATCTGTAGGATACTGATTGACACAGGTAATCTGCTAACATCCTGACAATACAGTAAGTGATCAAACACCCAGTCTGGATTGTAAAGTCTTGAGACTCTCATTGTGCCACTAAAAAAGGTATGAAACAATTTCCAGTCTCCACAAACACACGGTAATAGGCAATTGCTTTTGAAAAGTACAACAGCCTGAAGTAGCATATCTGAGCAGCATCTCAGGAAGCAGAGCCAGGGACCATAAAAAGAGAATGAGACCAAGACTGGCCAACCCAGAGCTTCAACTCTGCCACTAGTTCCAGTCCTTGCCGTTCTCACCAGCTAGGTTTGAAAGTTATTATGGGTATTAAAGAGTCGGACACGACTGAGCAACTGAACTGAACTGATGGGTATTACTTCTCTGTATTTTCTTAATCCTCTCTCTCCAAATGGAAGATTTCATTATAGTTCATCTATATTTTCTCCAACATTGTGCATATTTTGGGGACAATTTACCTTTTAGTGTAACGATTACCAGACAAGCAGGAATTGCATGTGGTCCTAATGGTGAAATTACCTCTCATCAAGATTACACATCTTGCACTTTGAGCTGGATGCAACAACTAAAAGAGAACTTGGGATGTCTCCATTGGATTAGAGGTGGTTCTATTCAAGATAAGTGTTAGGAACTCGGTTGTGCCTGACTCTAGGTAATCCAATGGACTGTAGCTGGCCAGGCCCCTCTGTCCATGGAATTCTTCACGGAAGAATACCTGAAGATTGCCATTCCCTTCTCCAGGGGATCTTCCTGACCCAGGAATCGAACCTGGCACTCCCGCATTGCAGGCAGATTCTTTACCATCTGAGCCACCAGGGAAGCCCTTCTTCCTCACTGTATCTCCTGAGTTTGCAATGAATCCTGAATAAAACAAACAAACAAACAACCCCAAACACATTTTCTAGTGTCTGCACTATATCCGTACAAAACACTGAAGCAATTCCGACCAATGAGTAAAATTAAAGTGTGTTAAGGACTTCTGGGATTTTTCTCATGGCCTAGATAATCTCTAAAGATGGCCATCATAAATCCCTTCCTTGTCTTTACATGCATGTTCCTTCATATATCAAGGGGTGAAGTCGAATTCCTTTTTTCATGAATCTGGGATTGACCTAGTGACTGATTTGACTGATGGCATATAGCAGGAGTGATGGTCAGGAAATTTTTGACACTAGGTCATATGAAACCTTTTAGTTGGACAAAGTTTAGTGATGACATGCTATAGTAATGTAGAAAATAGAAAATGGTCCTAATGAATTGATAAATTGGGCGAATGAGATTTCCAGGCAGAATGTTGAATGTGCTGATTGGTTTCTGTTAGATGCATAAGATATAGAGAAAGAATAAGCTAAAAAAGAAAATATTCAGTGTTTTATAGATGAATTTAGAGGGAAGAGAGGTAGGATTTACTGGGCTCAAAAATAGAATTGCTTATCATCTCCAGTCTTTGCAAGCAGCAAGAGGCTTCCCAAAATAAGACATGTCCTCAGGGCAAAACTCAAATCCAGAATATTTCCAATAGCACATAGCAGGAGGATCAAGTTCGGTTCAATGGCGTCTTTAGAGCTCCCTTTACTGATACTTCAGAAACATTTCTGGTAGGGCCTCAACCAAGACAGAAAAAGACTCCTATGATACCAAATATCAAAGTGTCTTGTAAACTTTGCTAACTAGAAAATAGGATTCCTAATAATATTAAGGATATAATTCCATAGTATTAAGTCTTTCAGCCTAAAATAAAAGAAAAAAAATTGTGGGGATGGCTTTTGTTTAATGGAGTGAATCCCCAATAAAATTGGGCTAAAAGGGATAGAAGTGATTCAAACTAAATGAGAGCTCTTGGGGTCGCCAACCTTCTAAAGGCAGAAAATAGGTTGAGAAAGCTACTCAGCAGCAAACACAGGCCAGTTCTAAATGAAAAGGGAAGCGTTAGACAGCAGAGTCAAAACCTGGAAGGCAGTCCCAAGTGACAGAGACTCTTCCTTGGGAAGCAGGACTCAGCCCAATCGAGGAACAGGTAGATTTCAGACTTCTTGTGGATGAGTGACTGCAGTGTGCCTTCTGTGAGACTCCACCCTCTTAAAACTGGAGTTGCTGTTTGCTTTGCACATTTCCTACTTTTGTAACAACACTGTAATATGAGTGTGTTGAACAGACAACTTACTGAGCAGATAACTGATCTCTTTAGTTCAAAGATCTTCCATTAGAGAGAAATCATGCTCAAGAAACTGCATTTGAGAAACTGGACCTTCATCGTCCCATGCTCATCCTTTAAAGGAGGACTCCTACACTGTAAACCGGTATCATAATGGGATACAATTTGGGACATATTGAAGAGGANGAAGAACAATTAAATCCAGTTTTACAGTTGTTGGCAGTCTGAATTAATCCAAGAATAAAATTCAGAATTTAATGGGGTTGTTAGGGATTTCTACTAACAATCTTTATAAAAACTTTGATACTTAGCTGTTGATAAGCCAATCTGATAAAATTCAGCAGTGTTAAGTATTGAATATAGACACAAGTATTAAAGATAGACACAAATACTGATATGGAGATAGAGTGAACATTTTCTTATGGAAACTGAAGAGACTAATTAGGATATTTACCCGGATGGAAGGCTAAATTTGGAGATTGGCTGAGGTAGTAATGCAGTAATAGAATAAGAGTTTTCTCTTAGAACACTTCTGTTCATTTCACAATAAAGATGGCAAACTGATATATTAATGATCAGGCCCATAGAGTATTACTGTTCAGTTGCTCAATGTTGATCTGGATATAGGAGGTGAAGGAAATGTTAAGGTTGGTTTTCCCTTTGTTCTCTGTACAACAGAGAGACCCTGAGTGACATTCATGGCACCCTTATAGCAAAAGTATGGAATTTCAGAGCATAGATGTGGAGCAATTCAATCATAGTGTGACCTTGTTTTCCTACCATTTGTTTACCTGTGCCTGTTTCCTCACCTCCCCAAATTTATCTTTTTATTGTATATACATTTATAAACTACCTTTGGAAACAAACTGAGATTTACATTAACAAAAATAAATTTCCTAAATTCATATTCAGTAGGCCATTCTGCTGCTTTATAGCTGTCTGACTTGGAGCAAATTCTTCAATTTTTCTAAGCCTCAGTATACTCCTCTGCAAAATGAAGACAATAATCTAAAAGTTATTATGAAGACTAAATGAATTAACAAATCTAAAGCATTTTTAGCACATTAGCTGAACTATTAGTTATATGTGGAGAATAAGAAACTGTGGAAAAAGAAATATGGAAGATTACTAAGCTGAGAAAGACAATGGAGCCAAAATCCAGTACAAATCTGTTCGTCTCTGAGCTAATCACGATGTAGTTCAGAGGATCTCAGTCTGAGGTTACAACAGACTCATCTGTGGAGCGTCTCACTGTACAGACATTTAGGCCACTCTGTATGTCCATATAACACAAATTCTTGAGGGTTGGATCGACACGTCACATAGATTTATTAAAAATTTCCATAGCCTAGGAATTGTCACACTTTCTGCAGAAAAGAAATATTGCTTTTGAACACTTCTATGAAGAGTTCCTAGTTCCTGCTAGTAATTTTGACTTTCAGGTACCCAGGTATATTTGATTTTTATATCATGCATATCATAAACAAGTTAAAATAAAACTGTGAGCAGATATCCAGTGTGGGTTTTTTTTTCTTGGGAATAATGTTAAGTACCTTGATAGGCAACTAGTTCAGGAGCAATAAACATTGGACCCTTGTGGATGCCAGAAATAAGTTTATAAATCTATCTTTATTTGTCAAAGTCTATTTTACCATAGAGTTGAGAAAGAAAAAGAAAAAAACACCTCAAAACTATGGAAATTTGTGAAATAAAATTCACTTATCTATATCTTGAAAATAGAACATTGAAATCCATTACAAAAGATGAGCCAGAGAATTGGGATGGTTACTTTTTTGGAGACCAGCTTGCCAAATTCCAACAAAGAAAGAATTATCGGCAGAAATGACACAGTTTGTCTTCTCTGAAAGACTACACCTATTGATTTTACTTTAGATGTTAGGATTTGTTCAATCCAGGCACGGTGTAATGCAAATTTGACAAACCAAGGGCAAATAATTAAAGGTCTCCTGTGCCTTGCTTAGAAGTAAGTAAATCTGCAGGCTTCTTGAATCTCCCTGACTACATTGGTGCTTGTCCACCTAAAATTTAGCTCAATTATCCACAAGAAGCTATTAGCCCATGAAAAGCCTACCGGGTAAAGTAACAGTAGAATTTTAGGGTGGGAGATCAGACCCTGCATAGATGAATAGTAACAACAGAATCAGTGGGAAATAAACATAAGACAAGCAGAAAAGAGCTAAAGTCTGAAGCTGAAAGATTGCCATCTTTCCCACTTGGATTTAAAAGATTAAAAACAAAATGAAACCTCCACCACCACCACCAAAACAGTCTAATCACTCTAAAGAATTGTAGGCCAGGGGGTGAGCAGAGTTAAAGGATAAAATAAGTTCCTAATCCTTTTAGAGTAATTAAAATAGGTGTGGGGCCAGGCTGCCCTGAAAGGAACCTGGAAGATTAAGAGGAATAACTATCAGCGATGTTTGCTTACTTTGCTTCAAATGCCTATTTGAGAAAAACTGAGAAATTTTGACTTATCCCTGATGACATGTCATGAGTACTGAAGGAACCTGTATAATCAGAATGGAGAAAAATCCAAGTAAAAACACATATATTTAAGAGTTAGATGAAAAAGAGAGCTGGAAACCTGGCTAGAGACCCTCTACTGTGTCTGCGTAATAGGATCCTGTGATGAAATACACAGCACCCATGGTTTTTCAAACAGCCAGACATAAAGGCTTGGAGAGAGATCCCTCTTCCATCTTCTTCCCTCTACTTTTACCTTTTGCCTTGTATCATGCTGTTAATATGGGCAGGCAAAATATGCTGGAAACTGTGCATTTATAAAACATTCAACTTCTGCTGTAGGGACTGATGTGAAATTAAAGGAATTATCAAACATCTATCTTAGTAACCATCTATCAAGCAAAGCATCTGTACTGAGAATCATTTTTGCTGGATTCTTATAAGTCATGAAGGTAAAGCTGTTTATGAATGCCATCCTTAAAAACGCTGGGAAAGCTTAAGGAGTATCAGGGAAAAAAACATTCCTATCACACGTTTATGAAATGGACTGTTTTACTATATTCATCCCTTCAGTAGTGTTTTACAAGTTCTTTTACCTTTCAACATGAGAGAAACAAACTATTTTTCCATTACTGTTTTACTTTAAAAAGTACATTAGGTAAACCTATGTTGAAAAAGCAAAAATGAACAGAACTACAACTAAAAGAGCAAAAAGGAAGGAAAAACAGAATAGATAATAACAGGTAGTAGATTATATCCTTGGTAAACAACTAAACTCCAGAACTAGAGAGAAGCTGACAAGGTGTAGGTTGAGTATTCAAGCCAAGGATTTGATTCCATAGTAGTGTTTACATATCTAATAATTATGGGAAATCAGGCAAAAAGTGATGCGATTTTCCAGCCACATGCAGTGGCTGGTCAGGCTTCCAGATCAAGGGTGTAACATCTGCAAGTTACTCCAAACCTGTTCTCCTTCTCCACTTACTTCCCTCCTGAGCTATGAATGCAATTACACCAGTTTCCACTCATCTCTAATTCTTAGGTCAGGCTCTTTCTAATAAAACAGCCCAAGGAAGTACAAGAGCGAAAGGAGAATGGCGAGCATGTTTTCAAACCCCAGCTGCTTTACAATGTGCATCTAGTTTTGTAGGGGAAAATCCTAACCATATTATCACCATGACTGTTACACATCTAATGAAAATTTATGTACACTGTGTGCTAAATAAAATTTGGTATACTATCTGGCACTTTAATCAAAGTAACTTACTATGATGATTAAAACAGTAGATTTGCAATATAAGAATGACTATATGAAAGTAATAAAATACGAGCATTTTTAACAAACATGGCAGAATTTCATTCTTTTTAAAGTAGCAACCTAGAGAAACTGTGTATTTCTAATAAAGCTGCTGCCACATATTAAAACATTTGGTAACATCCCCTTTAACGCCAACTTAGAGATCATGTATGAAGATTATCATTTCTTTATCTTAATAGCTAGTTTTCTTATTTTCTGACAGATTTGATTCTTACTTCCATTTAGTTTTAATGCAAAAATAAGTTTATAAATAACAATTATTAAATGAATTAACACTGTTTCTAAGACACTACAGTAAATGATTTTCAAATATCACAAAACGTTAGGTATGATCTGGTTTTAATAACATTTTTAAATGATGAAGCTTCATATAAGAAATCTGGAGGCCTGGTTTCTTTCGGAAATTAAAGTGTTTATCAACACTGTGTAAATAGTTCCTCATAATAACTACTAGTGGGAGCTGAACAAAGGCTGATCCCTTTAGAAGAGGAAATACATTTCTCTTTAGTCTCTGTTTACACAATACACAGAAACACACTGACATCAGGGGGACTTGGCTCACTGTGCTAAGCCAGTAAGCATACAGGAGAAACTAACTTGGATTTTAAGTGGTCAAATACTCCAAGTCACCTCACTGCTAGTGGATTACCTGTCCTTGCCTTGCTGAACTCTAGAGAGGCTTCAGGGTTTGTTTTGGAATAAAATGTAGATGGAAATATACGACTTCAGGGCAGACGCTTATGAACTAGCATGCAGTTCACCACATCTGGACATTTAGCTACGAGGCAATATTCCAGGCTGAGGTTTCTTCATCAGCTCGGCCCTGGAGAAAACACTACGAAGAGCAGAGTCACCGTCCGTAACAAATGGGCAGTGTGAGTGAGAGATAAATCTCTGCTGTAACCCACTGTGATCTGGGGGCCATCTGTTACTACTGTATCAACTAGCCTGTCCTGACACACACATTTAAATTACCTTCACGGCCCCTCCAGGCAAAGGAGTCCGTGACCCATACTTCTCCTGTCAGTTCTCCTCTAGTTTTGAGAACATGAAAAACTGAAGCTCAGTAGGATTAATTACATGTTCAGGAGATAATGAGGTCGGTCTCTGTATCTAGGTCTGACTCCAAAGTCTATGCACATACTTTAATTCCTTCCTCTTCTACGTCATAACGTGATGGGAACGTTATCACTGGTATTTCTCTCACAATACTGTAAACAAATTAAATGGCTTTGAAATTCACTGGTTTCTGAAATATCTAATCAACGTGGTATCATAATTTAACAAGGAAGTTGTTAAAATACAATAACTTTTTGACAGATTTTTTAAAGAAATCATATAAAATACATATGCTAATATATAAATCTATAGCTTTGGGTTTTCTGTATAAACACATCTTGTTTATACCACATTCAAAGAATTTTAAATAGTATTTATTGTTTTACACACAACACAGACATTTTTATTATTTAAAAAACCCAAACTCAAGATAATAAATTTGGCTTCTTTTCCCCACAAAAATGGGAAATACATCTTGGTAAAGTTACACACCAGTTGGTTGCTGGGATTTATAGTTCCAGGAAAAAAAAAAACAAAACCCTTAACCAGCCAAAAAATAAATTATATATATATATATATATGTACACACACACATACATAAATAAAATTAACTGATTAGTACATAAACAGTTTACAATAATAAGGTAAATAAGAAAGAGAAACTGATTAGAAAACACACTGCTTTAACACACACACATACATAAATAAAATTAACTGATTAGTACATAAACAGTTTACAATAATAAGGTAAATAAGAAAGAGAAACTGATTAGAAAACACACTGCTTTAAAGTAATTTTCAGACCTCTATTATAGTACAACTACTCCCAACAACTCTGAGCCCATTAAGAGCACTTCTATACAGAGAAAAACTAACAAATGATACACACTTATTGCAACAACAAATTGAAGGTTATCATAATATATGTAACTTAAATACCCCCCATTGATAAAGTGGCTTTTTATTCCTTAAACATAGACCATCTGCTCTTCATTGTAGAAGACGAAGTTTTCTCATCAAAAGGCACATTCTTATCTGCAAGAAAAAAAATACTATAAATGCTTATCCTGGAACGAATTTAAACACACTTTAAAATATCCCCAAAGACTTGGAGTGCCAGAAGATAACGAAAGTATTTAATCTAAGGAAATTATAATGAAGGGCACTAATAAAACACATAGTTACTTTGTTTACACTAATTATATCAGATACTATTGTTTAAATTATACTTCTAACTTTTTCAAAGAAATTTTATACATAACTAGTGTGGGTACCATGAGCAACTTTGACAAGTATACAATGTAATTATTTATTTACAGTTTCTATAAACAGAATTCTTAAAAGATCCTATTTCTAAACCTTCAGAAAGTAGCATTAATTGAAGCTGCAGGCCTGGAAGTATATTCAATGAAACAATCAAAAAATGCTTTTAATATTTATAATACAGTTATAAAAATTTTCCATACAGAAGATAAGGTTTTCTATAAATTATATGATGTGGTAAATGTGCCTATTTTCTTACCTTATTGATTAGTTTATGGTAATATGAGGCTATATTTTCATCACAAATATTTTTATACACCTTACATCAGGCTTTACTGCTACTTAATCTAAACCACAGATGCTAAGGAACTTTTTCTAATAAGAGCCATTACAACTGAAAGCATTTAATTCAACCAAAAGCAAAGGTATGCAGATTTTACTAACTTAATAAGTTGTCCTTTATAATCATCAACATATAGAACTTCATTGGAGATACCTATGAGAATGAGTAATACTCTTTTCCAACTTACTGTTTTATCTAAATCATAATAAGCAATCTACAATAGATCTCTAAATGATTGTTATTATAAGCTAAGGAAATTCCAATATATTTTGAGGGTAAATTTAAGCTTTAAAAAAAATACATATTGAAGGTTAATAAAAAACCTGGTACTCATGAACAATAATTGCCCAGAATTCATGCATTCATTCAGGGTCCCCTGCAAAGCCAATTCTCTCTGGCCAGCTGCCAAGTTTAACCTTCAGAAAATACTTTGAACAGTCAGAGTGACATTTTAATTGTCTGCTCAACAACTATTATCTCCTCTTTGCTAATAAAAAATACTGATTTATTTTTGTGAGCAAAGTAGGGTGACTATGCTGGGAGGAGGGAAGGTTCTGAGAAATTCTGATTTCCTGATAAAAGGACAGATGTGACTTGGGTTCTTGTGTCTCACTGTCTTCTTTTCTGATATACAGATGTGATGGCTGAAACTGCAGTAGCCATATAACTAGGATAAAGCTTTAGGAAAACCACATAGACGTAGACCCTGTCATCAAACTGCCGTTGAACAGATGCCAGCAGCCAACTTCTGCAGGCTTCTCATCATATGAGAAGAACTTGCGAGTCTCTGTGATTCTAGATTCTCCACTACTTGAATTAAAAAACAGTCAAACTAACAGAAGTAGAGAATAGAATGGTGGCTACCAGGGACTGAGGGAAGAGGGAAATGAGGAATTGCTACTCAAAGGGTATGCAAGATGAATATGTTCCAGAGATGTTCTTGCTATGTAACACTGAACCTAAGGTTAACAACCCTGTATTCTGTACCTAAACATTTGAGAGAGCAGATCTCAGTTTAAGCATTTTAAGCATTCTTACACATGCTTTTCTATGAAGTAAAGCAAATGTGTAGTAATAATACATTTTATGGAAGTCTCAGTTTGGGTATTTTTCCAGCTTCAAGAACATTCTGTCTCTAAACAGTATGCAATGATACAATATAAAAAAGACATTTCCAAGGACAACCTAAGAGCTAACTCAGAAAATCCTAAACTATCAAAGCAGCTATTAAATCAAATCAAGTTGGAGAGGAAAAACAGTCCTAGTGTAGTCGAGAATATTGTTATTCCTTCTTCATCTAAACACACTTGCAAATATTAGATTCCTGGAGTATTTTTTTTTTTTTTCTTCCTGGTCCTTTTTAAAGAAGATATAATGTCTTTGGATTTTAAAGAATGAACACTGTCTGAGAATGCTCGGGAAGGTTAATGCCTTAATAACTGCATTTAGGACTTTTTGTTCATCAACTTGAGATCCTTGTCCCTTTACTGTCCTGCGACCCCACCCATATAAGTCAGCCTTATGGGTGGCAAGCTCTGCCTGCATTGCCCATCCAGCCCAGCATATACCTTAGAGTCTGCGACCCAGACTATCACAGCAGAACACAATCCTGAACCAAAGCAGTAAGTAAGCATTTTATTAAACAGATCAACTGTTGTATGAACAGAAACTTGTGATTCAGCTATTCTATAAGAGTTTCCACTTGACAGAATTGCTTTAGATCAGTCTAACTCTTGTTCTAGCTCTGTACTGTCTAAAACAATAGCAATCTGGTAATTAAAGTTAAAACTCCAATCAGTTAAAACCCAATAAAATTAAAAATGGACATGAGTTTGGTAAACTCCAGGAGCTGGCGATGGACAGGGAGGCCTGGCGTGCTGCGGCTCATGGGGTCACAAAGAGTCAGACATGACTGAGAGACTGAACTGAACTGAAAATTAAAAATTCAGCTCCGGGGTCACATTAGTCAAATTTCAAATTTCTGAAAAGCCACATAAGGCTACTGTGGCTACCAAATTAGACAGGGCACCTCTAGACCATGTCAAGACATGAGAAAACAGCATTACCAAACAGTGTTTAATGTTATGTAATCATTTAATAATATACAAATTTTTCAAGTTCTTTACCAATAAAGACATTGCGATGATAACAGGAGCAAGGCAAAATTTCCTTCTAAGGCTCAATGTCCACAGAAAAGTAAAACATTCAGAAAAACCCCCTAAACCCTACACAAACATTCTCTTTAATTACCTGTTTAAATAATAACAAAGACAGCATAGTTCCCAAAAAGTGGAGAAGGTGCAGACTATCTTACTAGTAACACACACTGGACATCCTCAAACACCAACTTCTATCTAAAATAAAAATTAGTACTTTGACAGATTCCTATACATACTCTATTTACTTTGAATAACCTTAAGTGTTTATTCTGATAAAATGTTATGCTCCACATTGAAAGTAGTGATTTAGAAATTATGATTATTTTCAAATTGATAACTATTTGAATAGGATCTTAAATGAGAGCTTCTGGTAAACACACATCCTGATTCTGATGTGCTGATGTTAATAACCAGAAAATATTCTGTGGCCAAGTAACACTGAGCACAAATGTAACCAACACATATAATACAGCATTGAATTTAATGACACAGAAGAGAGGAGCTAAGAAGCAAATTTAGAGTTTTTTAAAAAATTACATACATGGCAGAAATTACTAGAATAGCCTTGAAGTGATAGAAGTACTAGCTTTTAAAAGCTGACAACCAAGACTGTCAAAATGTCCTTGAGTGTACACCATTATAAAATGATAATAGTATTTTACTCTTGAGCAGAAATCAAACAGAACAACAAGGTATTATTTCCACTTGTTTTATGTTATGAAGTAATGTTTAAAACTAGATTTTTGAGACTGGTTATGAGTATTTATTTCCAACATGCTTGTAAGGAAATAAAAGGTAAGTTTTGGTTAATACATATTTGTCTCTGATTTCTCATCACATTTCTATGAGAGAGAGCTAAAATGTCCTACACAATTGTTAAAACATCGGTATGTGGCTTAGTTTTATAATTCCTTTGTGTAAAATGTTTCACTATCCAAAAGAAATTATGTCTAATATACAAATAGACATAATAGGATAACAATAGCAAAATCAAGATAAATTATATAACTAAACAGCTTGAGCTATTTTTTCCCACATATGTACAGTTCAGTTCAGTCGCTCAGTCGTGTCCGACTCTGCGACTCCATGAATCGCAGCACGCCAGGCCTCCCTGTCCATCACCATCTCCCGGAGTTCACTTAGACTCACGTCCATCGTGTCTGTGATGCCATCCAGCCATCTCATCCTCTGTCGTCCCCTTCTCCTCCTGCCCCCAATCCCTCCAGCATCAGTCTTTTCCAATGAATCAACTCTTGGCATGAGGTGGCCAAAGTACTGGAGTTTCAACTTCAGCATCAGTCATTCCAAAGAAATCCCAGGGTTGATCTCCTTCAGAATGGACTGGTTGGATCTCCTTGCAGTCCAAGGGACTCTCAAGAGTCTTCTCCAACACCACAGTTCAAAAGCATCAATTCTTCGGCACTCAGCCTTCTTCACACTCTCACATCCATATATGACCACAGGAAAAACCATAGCCTTGACTAGACAGACCTTAGTCGGCAAAGTAATGTCTCTGCTTTTGAATATACTATCTAGGTTGATCATAACTTTTCTTCCAAGGAGTAAGTGTCTTTTAATTTCATGGCTGCAGTCACCATCTGCAGTGATTTTGGAGCCCCCAAAAATAAAGTCTGACACTGTTTCTACCATTTCCCCATCTATTTCCCATGAAGTGATGGGACCAGATGCCATGATCTTTGTTTTCTGAATGTTGACCTTTAAGCCAACTTTTTCGCTCTCCTCTTTCACTTTCATCAAGAGGCTTTTTAGTTCCTCTTCACTTTCTGCCATAAGGGTAGTGTCATCTGCATATCTGAGGTTATTGATATTTCTCCCGGCAATCTTGATTCCAGTTTGTGTTTCTTCCAGTCNGTGTATTCTTGCCACCTCTTCTTAATATCTTCTGCTTCTGTTAGGTCCATACCATTTCTGTCCTTTATCGAGCCCATCTTTGCATGAAATGTTCCCTTGGTATCTCTAATATTCTTGAAGAGATCTCTAGTCTTTCCCATTCTGTTGTTTTCCTCTATTTCTTTGCATTGATCGCTGAAGAAGGCTTTCTTATCTCTTCTTGCTATTCTTTGGAACTCTGCATTCAGATGCTTATACCTTTCCTTTTCTCCTTCGCTTTTTGCCTCTCTTCTTTTCACAGCTATTTGCAAGGCCTCATTTTGCTTTTTTGCATTTCTTTTCCATGGGGATGGTCTTGATCCCTGTCTCCTGTACAATGTCATGAACCTCATTCCATAGTTCATCAGGCACTCTATCTATCAGATCTAGACCCTTAAATCTATTTCTCACTTCCACTGTATAATCATAAGGGATTTGATTTAGGTCATACCTGAATGGTCTAGCAGTTTTCCCTAGTTTCTTCATATGTACAAGTTTTCCCAATTTGATTGTATTAACCTCAAAGCTTAAATTACCAGACCTAGTGGTAATGATGGTTAACTCCCTAATATCCATTCAACCCCAGATGATAATTCTGAACTAATTATGGTATTTTCATTTTTCTTGCCAGGGTTCAATTTAGCAATGATCACATAACCAATGATATGAAAAACAAAAATAAAATTCTGTTAAACAGAGTTTCTGGGGAAACTTTTCTCATTCTTAAGGAAAGAGACGCAAGATAGTTGGTCCCTAACTTTCACTGAAAATTACTGTTCAGGGCATGATTATAGGAACTGCTGGCACCATCTTATTATTGGTCTAAAAATGAAGCTCACACATGAAGACAGTCAGAATTAGGAGGATCAGGGGGAATAGAAGCCAGAGCCCTGATGTATTGTTCTTGGATTTGGCCCTGCCTCATCTATCTTATTACATGAAAAAATAAACTTCTCTTAGGAGATTTAGATTAAACCATATAGTAGCAGTTCCATATAGTTCAATCTAATGCAAAGAAATGGTAAAAATTATTACTCCAAAATTTAACCTCCACCAACAGTCATTATTAAAATCTTGATATATTAAAAGCCACACCCTTTTGTAGTCCCTCAGGAAGAACTGACTACAAAAGGCTAGTTTCACACTGTGATTAAATCATAAGTAAAGAAATTAATCTGCCTTTCTGAAAATGACTTGTTTCTTGTTATTTTGTAGATAGAGTTTGGAAAATAAAGATGAAGGAATTTTAGAAAGCACTTAAACAATGAAGGAAGCATCAGTAAGAGATGCTCCAACAAGCAGTTTTATTGCAGACTAATATGATTCTGTTTTGCAACTAACAAAGCAGGCAAATAATATTTATATTCCTCATTTTAGGGGTCCCATTTGATCGCTTCTCAGCCTTTTCACTAAGATCAAGTATAGGGGTCCCCATGTGAAAAACAAACAATAATACTGTGTGCTAGTATAGAGGACAGAATGAACCGACTTTAGAATTATTTTCTTTATGGGTATAAATCATATAAATATTTAAAAAATGGAATGAGGATTACAGTAGGAAGAGAAGCCTAGATTAATATTTAAACTCTCCGGGCCTCAGTTTTCCTGTCTTTAAAGTGAAAGCAATACAAACTACTTTGCAAGACAGTCTCGATGAATTCATCATGTATGTAAGGAGCTTAGTACAGTGTCTGGTACGTCCTGCACTAAGGTAGGCGTTTACTATTAAGTGATTATTATAATTATACCTATTATAGTTCTGCTACTCTACTCCCTCCAGTTTTCCTCCTGGCTCAGTGACAGGATCCGTGCCTGATCTTATCCCTCTGAAGACATTCTCTCTACCACTACCATTCATTCCCTAGGATTTTCTACTATTTATATGACTGCTCTGGGAAGCCCTTGGTAAAAATCCTCTTTGAGGGTCTACAAAGACCTTGTGATACACTCCATATAAGTGTTGATTTTTCCCTTTAAAAATAATGCATTAATCATGGCATTAACCATGATTATCAGCTGCTACTAAAGTGAGTCACAATGGGATCTATACAGAAGAGTCCCCACTTAGGACAGTTTGACTTAACAAGTCTTTGATTTTATGATGATGTGAAAACAATATGGATTCAGTTGAAACCATACTCCCAAGTTTGAACTGAAGATGATCCAACAAGATCTTTTCTCAGGCTAGCACAATCTCCTTTGGAAGACCACGGTTCCCAGTCAGCCATGAGATCATGAGGGTAAACAAATAATACACTTAAAACCATTTTGTACTTATACAACCAAACTTTAAGTGTAGTATTCAACAAATTACATGTGACATTCAACACTTCACTGTAAAATGGATTTGCATTAGATGATTTTGCTAACTATAGGCTAATATCAGTGCTCTGGCTAATATAAGTGCTCTAAGCATGTTTAAGGTAGACTATGCTAAATGCTGACCTTCAGGTTAGATGTATTAAATGCATCTTCAATTTATTATATTGTCAACTTATGATGACTTTGTCCAGACATAACTCCATAGTAAGTTGAAGGAGATCTGTTCATTTTTCCATGAGATAAATTGGAAATGTTGAATAAATTGATGGTATAATGCATATTTAATATCTGACACCAATACTGGGGAGCTTCCCAGGTGACCCAGTGGGTAAAGAATCCGCCTGCAATGCAGGAGACACAGGAGATGTGGGTTTGATTCCTGGGTGGGGAAGATCCCCTGGAGGAGGGCATACCATCCTACTCCAGGCATTCCTGCCTGGAGAATCTCATGGATTCTGGTGGACTATAGAGAAGCCTGGCAGGCTACAGTCCCGTAGTATCAAAAAGAGTTGGACACAACTGAAGCAACTGAGCATGCATGCATGTGCCAACATTTGAAACCCAGAGAAAGTCCTACCTATTGAATCTACCTCAAATGAAGTAACAGTTTTTACTCTGTATCTCATCAGAAAATAACCTCTATGTTACAGAAGGTAACAGAAATACAAACACACCTCTACCTACATGTTTATGAAACTTCTGTCCAGTAGGAGAAAAGAAATGAGTCTATCTTCCTCAAAGTAAGAGACAGGAAGAGATCCATGTGTGCATAGACTTTGGGAAAAAAAAATCACAGCAGACATCTAAAATCAGTGTAGGTATTATTTAACATTGTTTGAAGAAGAAAATAAAAGGAGAAGAAAAAATAGCCTTTGCTTCTTGGCACCTTGAAGTATGCATCCATCTCATTGCTCACTTCAAAAGGTACAAAAGCAGGTTAGGCCTAGAGAAGAGCCTTTCCTCTGGTTTTAGCAAGGCTGAAAAATGATAATCAGGAATCCCAACTCTAGCTCAGACTTCTTTGTTCTTTATTCCTGGCCTAAGGACGTATATCTATTGTTAACTGCATAAGGCCAGGTATTTTATCCATTTTTGTTCACCACTATCCCTGGAGCTTAGTGGAGTGCTTTGGGATACATGGCAGACAGTTTATCATTGCTTTTAATGAAGAGATGAATCCATCCAATTTATTACATCCTCTAGGATATCACAGGCAGCTCCAATATTCATGGTTAAAACTGACTCCACACCCTTTGACAAAAATCCCACTCCTATAAATTTACCCTGAACATACACCTCCAACAATACAAAAATATGTACGTGCAGGGTTATTCACGTCTGGATAACTTGTAACTGCAAAATAACTGAATGGAAACGACTTAAACACGAACGTATAGGCAACTGATTCAATACCCATGACACATACACCTTGTGAAGCACCACCCAGCCGTGAAAAGGAAGTCTCTATGAACGTACATAGCGTGACTCAGTACTAAGGGCAACCAAAAAATATAAAAGTATATAAACTATAGGCTACATCTTGTGTAAGAGAGAGAAAGGTAAGAAATACATATTCCAACCAACTTTCATCAAAAGAATCACAGAAGACCAACAAGAAAATAATGAAATTGACCATCTACAATGGGTGCTGCTGCTGCTAAGTCACTTCAGTCGTGTCTGACTCTGTGCGACCCCATAGACAATGGGTGAGGTGGGAAGAATTTTGGAAGGGATCAAGAGAGCAGTACTTCTCTGCGTGTATCCTAGAGTGAGTGGGTATGTATTCTTAAAATTTTCTGGTATAGGTTTTACTTTTGGAGGCATGCTAGTTGTTTTCAAAACAAAACAAAACAATTAAGATGGGAAAGGCAGAAAAAAATCTAGAACAGAAGCAAACAAATGACTTAAACGGAGAAAACACTGAAAAGGGAGAAAAAAAGAACTAAGCCAAATCACTTACAATACCCGACTACCCTCAGTTCTGGGCAGGATGAGGTTGTGAGGAAAAAACTGCAAACAAATCCTAAACTCTTAGTAGTACGTTTGTCTACTGTATATGCAAAGTGATTCTGACACGGTATTAGTTTTATTATAAGATTGAGCAGTAAGTAAATGTGTTGATATCGTTGGGAGCCAGGATGTTGCTGGAAGTCATTCTTAACACAATGAACAAGAAAAATGTCATTATGGAAAAGGAAGAAAGCAAGAAAGAACCCAGCGGGGATAGGCAAAATGGGAGGTGTGAAGTAACAGTATATAAAGTATGCACATATATGCAAATATGCATGTATATTGGAGCAAGAAATGCAATCCACTCTAGTGTTCTTGCCTGGAAAATTTCATGGATAGAAGAGCCTAGTGGGTTACAGTCCATGGGGTCACAAAAAGTCAGACATGACTAAGTGTGTGCACACACATACACTCATGCATGTATAAGGGCACATATGTGTGTGTGTAAGTGTTATAAATACATTCATAGAATTGTCTGCTGAAGGACATCTGGTAGCAAAGAGCTCAGCTAGTACCCAAAGGAACCAGGGCTCCTTTGAGAAATGGCTGATTCCACGGCTGGTGCATATACAAAATGAGCCTGGAATGCCTTGCTAGGCCAGAATGTAAGGAAATTCTCAAAAAAAATGGGAGCAAGTCACAGGGGCACAGAAGTCAGCCTGAATAAGCCTCCACCAGCAACTACATCAGTGGATTATAAACCTTCGAAGAAAGAAACCATGAACCCTTTCAGTCAATAAGATAGACAGTGGTAGTGTAGCGTAGTATGAAGTTGCTCAGTCGTGTCCGACTGTTTGCGACCCCATGGATTGTAGCCTACCAGGTTCCTCTGTCCATGAGATTTTCCAGGCAAGAGTACTGGAGTGGGGTGCCACTGATAGACAGATATATAGATAGATAAAAAAGAAGGATAAGCTCTTGCTAACAGTACATGTCAGTGCTAAATGGTAAATATGGAGGAAATGTTGAAGTTGGAAAATCACAATTTTACAACTATCATGGTGAAGATTAAATCAGGCAAGAATAATGACAAATGGGTACTAAATCTCGGGGGAAATTTTGATGAGAAGCAGAATACTGTATGATTTTAAAATGCTTTTGTAGTAGTTGCAAGGGGGAAGAAAAGTACATATTGGAAAATTAGACAAAATTTTGAAGAGGTACATCACAATTACCACTGCTATTGAAGGACAGATGAGCACTGTGTGTCTGCAGATAAGGATGTCCTGAAAAGGATGCAGAAAGATCTATGAGTATTTCCACCAAGAATGCAAACTCTGAATCTAATAATGAGGAAATATCAGAAAATCACTTATATATAAAATGAGAGGGATGCATTCTTCTGTATCATGATGACTGGGAAAGAGAGAACATAAGAGAACAAATGAAGTAAAGTGTTAAAGATAGGTGACTCTAGATTAAAAGTTTAGGGTACTTTTTGTAATATTTTTATTCCTATAACTTTTCTATAGAATTGAAATTATTCCCAAGGGGTGGGGGGATTAAGTAATGCATGTACATAGGCTCTTTGAAGAAAAAAAAATCCAACAACATAGAAATATATAAAATGAAAAGTAAAAAATGAAAATGAAATGTCAGTCCCCAAATCTCACCTATTCTCCACTGGAAGGTAAGCTTTACAAAGTCAGGATATTTAAAATTTTTCTTTTATGTTTTGTTGCTTTAATGTGACCCAAGCCCTAGACTAGTGCCAAGCATTAAAAAACTGCTGAATGAACTAGTTGCTGTATCACTGATTTATTGGATGAATGAGGCTTAGATGATGAAGAATCAGCCTGCAATGTGGGAGGCCTGGGTTCAGTCCCTGAGTTGGGGAGATCCCCTGGAGGAGGGCATGGCAACCCACTCCAGTGTTCTTGCCTGGAGAATCCCATGGACAGAGGAGCCTGGCGTGCTACAGTCCTTGGGGTGGCAAAGAGTCAGACTCGACTGCGTGGCCAAGCACAGCTCACAAGCACACTTAATGACGTGCTGTCCTCCTTACTTAATCCAGACATATGTATAAGTTTCTCCCAAGTCTTTTAAGTAAATGGTATCATAACATTAAGAAATTCGAGCTTATTTCATTATCAGTCATCATTGATAATTATCATTATTCCCAAAACTTGCATCTCCATTATTACTGGGTTGTTTGTTCGGCCTGAATGAACGTCTTGGCCAATCCAGTATTTCCATTTCTCTATCTTTCACCTTCTAAACAGAATACTTAAATCCTGTTGACAATATCTTTCAAAGCCTCTTGAATAATTCACTCCACTCTATTTCTCTTTTCTAAAAAATCACAAATATATATATATATATATATATATATATATATATATATGTTATTTATGTGACCACTCCAGGTTTTTATTGTGGCATGTAGGGTTTAGTTCCCTGACCAGGGATTGAACATAGGCTCCCCTGTATTGGGAGGGTGGAGTCTTAACCGCTGTACCATCAGCAAAGTCCCAACTTCTCCAATGTATGTATACCATCTAACTGATCTTTTTCCTGGTTCCTTTACTTCTTCAAGAAGTCTCTACTCCTCCAATGTATGTGTACCATCTAACTGATCTTTTTCCTGGTCCCCTTGCTGTTTATCATAATCTTCCTCCAATTTATGCAGTTATCTTCAAAATATAGCTTTCATTGTCTTCCCTGTCTTAAAATTTTCCAAGTGGCTTTTTGCAACCTGTAGAATAATTTGTAACTGATTTAACATGGATCACAATCTGCCTTCTAATTTATTGTTCTGCCTTTTGCAGTCAAAGCTCAAAAATCATTCATTCACCCATTCATTTCTTTCATACTAATATAGTATACACTTCTTTCAGTTCCCTGAATATACTTTACTCTGTGGCTTCTGATTCTCTGTGACTGCAGCTCTCTCTCCAACTCTAGCCCCTCTAGCCACCCTTCACTTAGCTAATTTTTATTCATGTTTCAAGTTTCAATTTACCTGTCACTTCCAAGAGGTTTTTCTGGATAATTCGTTTCTGCGACCCTACTATATATCCCCACATCATCTTATTCTTCCTCTTTCTCTGTTTCTGTAACTCTGACTCATGTTTAGTTCCCTGACGGAATGCAAGCTTCATGAAAAGAGGGGTATACGGAAGGTAAATAGGAGAGAGAGAGGCCTGGGATGAGGTGAGACACAGAGTAAGAGATGGCTGTGGGTGACGACATCTCATGGAAACTCTCGCCTTCTTATATCCCTCCCACCTTCCCTGCTTCTGCCCCTCTTGATCTCTCCTAAGCCACTTTTCCCACTAAGACAAGAGGTCTCATTCTTCAACACACATCTGATTATTTGATTATATACACTCTAGACAAATAGTATCAGTAACAATAGCAGGATAACAACAAACTCCTTTAAAAAAAAAAGACAACAACCAAAAAAACTGGCAGCATCCAAAGACTTGTCACAGCTGATCCCCACATGTAACATGCTGCACATATAAATACACATGCACATACAACAGTCTGCATTCTAGACATTTTCTGCTGCCCACTTCCTGAATAAACTATCATCTGTCACAACTACAAACTCTGGGTTGTTGTTGCTGACTGTAACAACCTTTGTTTTGAGTCAAGCATACTTGAAATAGACAAGCTAGGCTTCAAGTTCAGTTCCTCTTTGGAAACAACCCTGACTTCCTAAGTCAACAACTTCCTTTTCTGTGTTCCCTTTCTGTGTTTGTGCAGAAAGAGATACTTCATATGCACTGAAGTTTTTAAAACATGACAAATACTACACTTTTAAAATATATTAAAAACTTTGCAGAAGATTAAAAGAAAATAATTACACAAAAAGTGAGACTCTGACCCCCAATCCTACTCAGTGAGCACCTTCTGTAGGGTGAGCCCAAGAGGAGAGAAAAGGTAAGCTGTTTGCTCACTCTCAGTGCCCAACAGTATTTCGAAATGACTCTTACTGTCATGCTAGTATGTAAAGATAAGTATCTGTTACACACAATGGCTCCTAAATGCATGTGAGCAACTTCATCTGACCTAAGCCAACAGTTAATAACTGGTAATATTAGACTTAATGGGAAATGTACAGTACTTTATAGCCAATATAAGGGCTTTTCAGGGGGTATATCTGAATGTTCTAAATAAACCTTAGAATGTTCTAAATAAATACATTTTAATGTATTTTATTCATGCTTATTTTCACTAAGATACAGAATTGCTAATGAGCAAATACAGTTGTTTGGCTCACACTTAAACATCTAGACTCTACTAATACTATGGCATTTTATGAATATACTTTTATTAAGTGAATTAATTACCAGCATACAAAAGCTCATTATACTTGAGTTAATAATCCAATTTTTGTTGAGTCTTTTTTTTTAAACCCCAGTTTTCTATTATTGTTTCTATATATGTACCTCACTCTGGATGCTGGTTTTTCTTCACCCAAATAATTCCTCGTCTATTCCAACATGGCCTTCCCTATTGAGTGGAAACTTTATTGCTTCCCTTCCTCATGCCATCTGCACTGAAACTAGTCTATATCCATGTAATTCTGTTTATCCAAACCTTTTAGGAAAGCTCTTAACTCAGTGAGAACAGAAATAAGAACAGACATAATAGCCACAGTATCAGACCGCTGACCATTAGCCCCACAATTTTGCCAAAAACGCTGATTACAAATAAAGTAACAAAGACTAAAACCAAAATATTTTCAGAATGCAAAAAGAAAATCAAGTTTACCAATCTTCCTCTACACCTCCCAGAACCTCCCCGCCCCCTCCCCCCCACAACGTGCACATAAAAACACAAAGGATTATCTTCACGCAGCAGCAAAAAGGAAGGAGGCTCCACAAGGAGACCTGCAGAAACGATCTCTCTGGGGGATGGTATTCTATCGTACACAACTATTTTAGCAAAGCAAAGCGAATGTGAGCTATTGGTTGGGTAGCACAAAAAACTTCATTAAAGAGAACCCAAAACTCATCATTTAGGATAAAAACTGTTAAAAGAAATTTAACTTTAAACTGCTCAACACTTACCTTCGAGGATGATTGGCATCAAACAATGTGTTATCATCCTCCTCATCATCTTGCTCTAAAGGTGTCAATTCCATGTTTTCTATGTTAGTGTCCAAAACCCCGTATCTCCTGGTCTTTCGGTTTCTTCTTCTCATCCTATTAAATAGAAAATATTAATGAATAAAAATTATTTCTATGTGCAGTATGGATGATTTTTATTTTATACTTATTTGTAAATTAAAAATGAATTATTCTAGTTTCTTACACTGAAGGTGTTCAGTATCAGAATGGCTACATTTCAGAAATGTAACCAGTTAACCATTTAAGATTATTTATTTCAGGTTACATTTTTAATTTTTCTTCTTTTTTTTTTTTTTAACTTTATTTTACTTTACAATGGGCTTCCCTGGTGGATTAGAGGGTAAAGCGTCTGCCTGCAATGCAGGAGACCTGGGTTCGATTCCTGGGTCAGGAAGACGCCCTGGAGAAGGAAGTGGCAACCCACTCCAGTACCGTTGCCTGGAAAATCCCATGGATGGAGAAGCCTGGTAAGCTACGGTCCATGGGGTCACAAAGAGTCGGACATGACTGAGCGACTTCATTTCACTTCACTTTACAATACTGTATTGGTTTTGCCATACATCAACATGAATCCGCCATGGGTGTACATGAGTTCCCAATCCTGAACCCCCCTCCCAGCTCCCTCCCTATACCATCTCTTTGGGTCATCCAGACAAAATCTACTTCTGTATGTCTCTGTGCCATCACCACTTCTTCTGACTGACACACTTTCTTCTCTGTCAGCTGATAATGTTGACAGATAATCTCTTAAGTCTTTGTTCTGGTCCAATAATTTTACTGAGGCCTTCTATTCTAGCCTTTCTCCCATCTCCTCTAGGCCTTCTTACTTCTTAACTCTCGGCCCCTCTAAGAAACTGTATGCATACATGCATTCAAATTTTAGGCTGGGTAGCTTACAATCTTGGCTGCATCTAATCAGAATCACCTCGGGTGTTTTTAAAAGCTTCTTACTTGATCCATCAGTTCAGTTCAGTTCAGTCGCTCAGTCGTATCCGACTCTGCGACCCCATGAACTGCAGATGTTGAGGCTGAAACTCCAATACTTTGGCTACCCAATGCGAAGATATGACTCACTGGGAAAGACCCTGATGCTGGGAAAGCTTGAGGGCAGGAGAAGGGGACGACAGAGGATGAGATGGTTGGATGGCATCATCGACTCGATGGACATGGGTTTGGGTGGACTCTGGGAGTTGGTGACGGACAGGGAGGCCTGGTGTGCTGCAGTTCCTGGGGTAGCAAAGAGTCAGACATGACTTAGTGACTGAACTGAACTGAACCACAGCACGCCAGGCCTCCCTGTCCATCACCAACTCCCGGAGTCCACCCAAACCCATGTCCATCGAGTCGATGATGCCATCCAACCATCTCCTCCTCTGTCGTCCCCTTCTCCTCCTGCCCTCAATCTTTCCCAGCATCAGGGTCTTTCCCAGTGAGTCATATCTTTGCGCCGGGTAGCCAAAGTATTGGAGTTTCAGCCTCAACATCAGTCCTTCCAATGAACACCCAGGACTGATCTTCTTCAGGATGGACTGGTTGGATCTCCTTGCAGTCCAGGGGACTTGGGGAGTTATAGCTCACCATCAGTCACAGTGGCAGAGAATCTGCCTGCCAATGCAGGAGATACAAGAGACACGGATTAGATCCTGAGTCTAGAAGATCCCCTGCAGGAGGAAATGGCAACCCAATCCAGGATTCTTGCCTCGATAATCCTATGGACAGAGGAGCCTCGTGGGCTACAGTCCACGGGGTTGCAAAGAGCCAGACATAACTGAGCGACTGAGCACACTCATTGGTCCTTTGGAATCACAGGATTTAATAACATGTGCATGCATTGCTTTGATTTGATTTTAAAAACTGAACACTTAAGAATGAGTTAATACTCCTCAAGGTTTTACATTCTTCTCTTCTGTTTTGCCAGTCTGTTGTTCAGTTTTCTAAATCATATGGCCTTCCAAACTCTTGCAGTTTCAGCCATGTGAAATTATTTTTGGAAATAAATTAGATTCTTCCAGGTCACTAAATTGTCAATATGTTAATAACCAGGCCATCATCAGTCATAGGATACCTTAGCAAGTCTTTAAAAAGGAAATGATATGAATGTTGATCTTAAGGATTTTGGTAATTATCTCAGCTGACAATCTTCTCCATTTCCAAGGTCATCATCGTTCCTTGAATGATTTCCCAATCTTTCAATGAGTGGATAACCTAATCTGCCCAATAATGCTATTTTTCTCTTTCTGTGTAAAATGTAAACATTTGACTGCATTGCTATGAACACTTTATTATTTATTCTAGCTTCTACTGTCTTTTAACATATACAAATGCTACCTTCTGAACATGAATCCAAGCTATTTGATAAGAACCTATTTCATATGTAAAGAGAGTGCACTCTTTGGCACCAAATAAACTGGGGAATGCAGTTCAATTAAAATAAATTTTGTATTTTAGGAAATGTTACTAATCCACCTAAGAATAAGTCAAATTAAAAAACAACAACTACATATTGTAAAATAGAATTTAAACTTAAAATGAGACTCCCCTAAGAACATCTTTCCTAAGTCCAAAGATGTATGCAATAATGGCTACGTGGCCATGCAGCTTTATGGCCATAAAAACATCAAATACAATACATCCCTATGCAGTGATTTTTTTTTTCCCTGTCCTCAGGGAAAGCCAGAAATACTTATGAAGCCTTAATATTGGGCTGATTCAAGGGACCATCTACTTAAAATACTAATAAACATTAAGTGTAAAATATAATACATATAAAAATGTATTGAAATCTTAAAAGGCTACTTCTAATATGCAGTGTACATTATTTTTGAACAAAAGAGTAAAGGAGGATTTAAAATTCATGCAATTTTAACAGCTGTGGTTCTCTCCACAAATTATATTTTCATTAAGCTCGCAANGCTCAAACTTGTCTATGTATGTTAATAATTACATATATAGCATTATATATGTGTACATTATTTTACCAGACAGAGTAAATGCATATTGCAATCTGAAAACAAATTTTGTTGGGTCTTAAAAAATGGAACTTTAAATGTGTAGAGAGGAAAATATGTAAGCCTAAGAAAGCAAAAGAAAGTAGCAGTATGGTTTATACTATTGAATTATATTCCTTTATCACACGGCAATCACAGGTAAATGATCTTGATCAGATACCTTCTAGCTATTCAAGTTATTATTCAAACAGTTGTCTCAACTGAATGCAGATTCCTCAATGTTTCATTATACTCAGGTTGGTAAGAATCATTTCTGTTTAAATAACATGTAAAAACTACAGTAGAAAAATAAAGCTAAAGTAGTAAAGTAAGGTTGATAAAGTTTTATGTAAAAATGTATGATGCCACATAAAGTAAACACAACAGAATAAAACTCCATTTCATTTTACTACTCTGTGAAAGGGAGACAAGCAATCATTGTAACTTGCTATAACTTGCTGCACTGATCTGATTTTCCTGTTTTCATTGAATGCCTGTAGGATATTATGAAGTAATTTCTTCTATTTATCATTCAAAACTAGACTGAGGAATATAGTATTTAATGGATATTTTACATACATACACTTTCCTATGTGATCAGGTACAATGATAAAGCTGAGTAAATTTTAATAAAGGTACAACTCATGATATAAAATTTGCCTTGAGTATTTTGGGGCAAAAAGGTGAATTAGTGACCAACAATGATTTTTGGAACTCATTTTGTTTTTGCACTGAGACATAGCTAAATAAAAATTGGTGAGCCACAATTTCAGTTGTCCATGACAACAGAGTATACAGCATATAGCAAAAATTATTTTATCTGAAATTTCTCTCATCTTTATCTCTCATTCTTTTTTCTCCTTACCCCCACCCCATCTCCAGCCTTGTTAGACCTAACCTCTTGCAGATTATAGTTTCAGAGTTCATATAAGAGTATGGTATGGGGGAGATTTTAGAAAATACCACAACACCCCCACCAAAATATTACAATTGAAACTGCAGATACAAAAAGAATTCACTAAAAATAATTATTATTTCCTGGGTGTGCATGTAAGTCAGGCAATTGAGGTAAGCAGCTTACAAGCACTACCTGAGGTAATCCTCACCACAAGCCTTTAAGTATCCTTATTCTAAACATAGAAAGTCAGACCTTAGAAAAAATTAAATTTGGGACCGTAAATAGTAGAGCAAAAAATCAAGCAATTTTATTCCCAAGTCTGGGTTCTTAAACATTAGGCTGTATTGTCTTCCTAAATGATTCAAAGTAATTTTAACCAAGGTCCAAAGTTAGCTACCAGTCCTCTGATCCCTAACACAATCATCTTACATTATACTAGATTGGATATATTAAGTGAATTGCATTTTCTGGTCATCCTTTCTTGGTAAAAAGAAAGAACTTGGTAGCTACTAGCAATAACAAGTGCATTTATGTACTTCTGGTTAGGCCATTTCTTAGTTTTGAACACTGCAACAGTTACTGGCTTTTTATTTATCCTGAAGGAAACTTCTGCCTTAACAGAACCATGATTTTGCCTAGACAGCAACTGATCTCAGCCCTGTTGTTGCTTAGTTGCTTAGTCTTGTCCAACTCTTTTGCAGCCACATGGACTATAGCCAAACCAGGCCCTTCTTTCCCAGGACTTAATTCACCTGTCCTTCTGTGGAATTTGACTCTTAAATGAAGGGACAAAGAGACTGAAAACTACTGCATACCTTCACAGTGGATTGTTCCTGCCAAGAAACCTGTGCGGTATTTTAGTGTCTCCTCTCCTAAACTGACTTAGTTTCTGTGAATCTCCAGTTGCTCTTTGACTTTGCTGTTGTTCAGTTCCTCAGTTGTGTCTGACTCTTTGTGACCCCATGGACTGAAGCACACCAGGCTTCCCTGTCCTTCACTATCTCTCCGAGTTTGCTCAAACTCATGTTCATTGTGTCAGTGATGCCATCCAACCATCTTATCCTCTGTCGTCCCCTTCTCTTCCTGCCTTCAATCTTTCCCAGCATCAATGTCTTTTCTGATGAGTCAGCTCTTCACATCAGGTGGCCAAAGTATTGGAGGTTCAGCTTCAGCATCAGTCCCTCCAAAGAATATTTAGGAAAGTTTTCCTTTAGGATGGACAGGTTGATCTCCTTGAAGTCCAAGGGACTCTCAAGAGTCTTCTCCAAGACCACAGTTCAAAACCATCAATTCTTCGGTGCTCAGCCTTCTTTATGGTCCAACTGTCACAGCCATGTGTAACTACTGGAAAAGCCATAGCTTTGACTAGACAGACCTTTGTCGGAATGTCTCTGCTTTTTAATATATTGTCTAGGTTTGTCATAGCTTTTCTTCTAAGGAGCAGATGTCTCATAATTTCATGGCTGCAGTCACCATCTTCAGTGATTATGGAGCCCAAGAAAATAAAAGTCTTTCACTGCTTCCCCATCTATTTGCCATGGAGTGATGGAACTGGATACCATGATCTTAGTTTTTGGAATGTTGAGTTTTAAGCCAGCTTTTTCACTCTCCTCTTTCACCTTCATCAAGGGGCTCTTTAGTTCCTCTTTACTTTCTGCCATAAGGGTGTGTCATTGGCATATCAGAGGTTATTGACATTTCTCTCGGCAATCTTGATTCCAGCTTGTGATTCAGCATTTTGCCTAATGTACTCTGCATATAAGTTAAATAAGCAGAGTGACAATATACAGCCTTGACATAATCCTTTCCCAATTTTGAACCAGTCTGTTGTTCCATGTCCGGTTCTAATTGTTGCATTTTGACTTTCTGAGATCTCAATATTCTTCCAGGAAATCCCCTTTAGTTTAAGTTAGCCGGGGTCATTCTATGTGTTTAATTAAAATAGTAACTAATAGAAGTATTAATCTAATATTCCTTTAATATTGGAAGGCAGTGTTAAAGGAAAAATACACAGGAGATGGAAAATGTTATTTCCTTTGAAAGGTCTAATAAAATAACTGTTTTCCCTACCCAAACATTTCTCAGTGTAATCAAAGCCAGTTCATTTAGTTAATGCCTGAATTCAAACACTGTACTTAGCCTTAGCTAAATAATGATTTGTAAATAGCCTTAGTTCTGAGGTTTTTGACTCTTCCCTAGACCAACACTGATCCCTGATTAAGAACCAAGAATGCTCATATATTAGGCAACTACTTACCCAGTGCCTACCACATTCTGTACAAAATGCTCAGCACTGCGGATATAATAGAGAATAAGACATTCAACGAGTCTCTTTTCATAAAGACTATATACTAATCTTAGGAAGCCTATTTTATTCCTTCTATTTGTATCTTACAATTTCTACAGAGAGAATCTAATTTTTCTTTGGAATAGTTCTAGACTCAGAGGGGAAGTTACTTCTAGTTACACATTCATGATAATTGAATTAGATTAAAAACAGTACGCAAGTTTTATGGAGTTCAAGTATTGTACAAGTAAAATATTCTCAGTGTTTTCTCATATCAGTTAACAAAAGGATGATTTTTGGCCCATTCTTCCCTGTTGGCACAAATAAATAATGCTGCTGTGTTGCCATACCTATTTTAGAAGTGGAAAGTCAAAATGGATATTCACCAAAATAAATGATTTTCATAATCTGAAGCAAAAAGAATGAGTTCTGTTCTGAACATTGCCCAGACATTGTTAGCATCAATCAAGTCGGACATCAGGTGGCCAACTATATTTAGGAGTTGGCCTGAATGAATGTACTAGATGCTGGTTAAAGAGTCCAATTTTTCTTAGCCAGATTCAGAATTTTGCTGTTAACAGACAATGTTAGTGACTCATCCAATAGAATGAGACTGAAAAGACTGTGTATCCTTATAAGCTTTACAGAAATGATGATGGAAAATCTATGGCAAGAAATATTTATATGTTCAGATTACAAATAAGGTAAAAGCAAAATGAAAAAAGATCAATCATCAGACTCATCATTTATTTTGTGTATGAAACAATACTTAGGGTACTCCAATGCTATATGGGAAATATACAGCATTAAATAACAATTACATGGTGAGAAGAATAATTACTGCTCAATTTTCTTCTAATATTTTTTTCATATCAAGAAAAAAGTTTCAGTTTGGTGGTTATATGCCTGTAACACCTCATGAACATTTTCTAGCTTTCTCTTTAATAAAAAGTGGGCCTGGATTTGCTGGTTTTGCGAACCAATACTATGCGGCTCAAATAATGTTTCCACCAGTGATTTTCAAACATTTAATCTTAAAATGGCTTTCCAGTCTTAAAAATTATTTAAGACCCTGAATAGCTTATAATTATGTGGATTATAAATACCAATTCTTAATATATTAATTAAACCTAAGAAAATTTTAAATACCATTTGCTTTTAAAAATTATAATAAATCCACTATAGATTAACATAGCTTTTTGTGAAAAATGTATTGTCAAAAAGAAAACCAACAAAGGTGAAAAATGGCACAGATTTAGATTTTTTTTTCAAATCTTGTTAATGTCAGGCTTAAATAGAGAGAATGAGATAGAAAATGAAAAGAGAGAAATTAGAAAACTAGAAAACTGCTACATTATCATATCTGCTTCAGCCTTCAATCATTTGTTATGCGTTGTCTAGTTGAAGGATTATGAAGAAACTCCAGGAACAGTAGATATGAGCTTGGAAAATGGAGGTACATTTTAATAGCTTTTCAGATTCTGGTGTTAACGTTTTTTTTTGATAGAACACCAAAACGCAACAAGAGGTAGTTTCTTATGAGTTAGCTGCACTGTGGAATTTGAAACTATTATCAATAAACTTCTTGGGTCCTATAAACTTATAGTGAAGTCGCTCAGTCATATCTGACTCTTTGCGACCCCATGGACTGTAGCCTACCAGGCTCCTCTGTCCATGGGATTTTCCAGACATGAATACTGGAGTGGGTTGCCATTTCCTTCTCCTGGAGATCTTCCCAACTCAGAGATTGGACCCGGGTCTCCCGCATTGTAGGCAGATGCTTTACCATCTGTATTATTTTGAAAATAGTTTCAATATTGAAGATACCTGAACAGGTCTCAGAGAACCCTCCCACCCTCCAGGGTTCCCTGTACTTTTTCAGTTAGTTATTTAAGCCAAGGAATGTTGGCTTAAATGTTTTTCACTCACAAAATAATAAGCAGATATGTTTAAAAGGAAACTTTGTTTAAGTAAATCCATTTAAAGAAATATATGAAATGGTTGAGGGTAGGCAGTTATAGGAAAAAAAATAGTGAAATAATTGGGAGAACAAACCAGTGCATTCCCACACAACTACCTCTACTGCAGTAAACAGGAGGGAACTATCTAGTGCTTCCTTAGCTCTTCTCTCTGCTGGCTTCTTCTAACAGTGAGTTCTTAGCTCTGCATTTCAGCTCTTCAGAGAGGTGGTCCCCAACTCAGTTAAAGAGGCTTTATTATGATTTTTCCAAATCGGTCTCATTACATAGTTGGAATGTTATAATACCATGATGCATGCCATAAAATAACTTTACTTCTATAACAATAGAACGTATCAAGTGGAAGTTACTTACGACAATATAAAATATCACTAATTGAACTATATAATTCCTTTTCTACTTGATAAGGCATTAAAGGGAGTAGAAAAGTAAGTGATAGTCATTTACTTATTCATAACCTGGTACAATGTAAGGACCTGATTTACTTAATCAAAAGGCTGATCACAGATCTGGACACAGACATCATGGAAAAAAAATTCAAACAAAGCAAATGATGGATTGTACAATCAGTGATGATTATTATATATCGTGGGGCATCACTTTATTCTTCTAGGTCACTTTTATCCTAGGTAAAGTGAAAGATGTCCTTTAAGTGTCCGTATTTGTAACAAATATGAAATTTAAGTAATTCTCTACTCTAACATTCTATATTAAGTTCAAAAAACTGTTCATTTGTAACTTTAAGCTTCTGAATGACTTAGAATTATTTACAGATGAATTCATTTTAGAAAAGTTTTTTGGAAGTTTAAAAAAAGTAAGTCTATCCATTTACTAATCCAGATTTTGTAAAGTTAAAATCATATATAGTTAAGATATTATTAAACATACTCTCCAACATTATAAAGGGATCATATTTATGACATTTTTTTCCTTTGCTGCATAGGTATCAGTTTTCCATCAATAAATCGGTAATATTTCACACCATATTATTTCAGTTCAGTCGCTCAGTTGTGTCTGACTCTTTGCGACCCCATGGACTGCAGCACGCCAGGCCTCCCTGTCCATCACCAACTCCCGGAGTTTACTCAAACTCATGT
>SJYQ01006681.1:184685-219527 GCA_006410935.1 Redunca redunca | reverse complement strand
CACCCCCAGTTTTAAAAGCAAGACAATTCTGATCTGGTTTGTCATCTGTGAAATGAAGAATCAGACTGGGCGATTCTAAAGGTTACATCCACCTCTAATGTTCCAGGTTCTGAGAGTTCATAAATCACACCTGGTTATTGTCAATGAAATCAGAAAGCCTTCTTGGCTTGACTGCTTGAGAGAACACAGAGGGCTCCCAGGTTCATGATTAAGGATCATAAAGCCCATGGAGCCCTGCTGCACTGGGATAAATGAAGCCTGGGCATGGGCTGGGTGCCCTCCTGTCCCAGTTGGCAGCACTCATCACACCTTGACATACCTGCTGAGGCGAAGAAGCCTCAAGCAGAACAGGTTTCGAGCTGGCTCAGCAATAGCACAGCTAAACATGCCTGTAAATTTCCAGGGCTGAGCAAGGGCCTGGAGCCGTGAGCATGGGCCGCTATGTTACTCAGATCTGGGGGCTATTTTTGCTTACCCCATCATCTGTGGGTGCCATTGTCAGGGCAGACTTGAGTAGATTTAGGTCAGAGATGAGGATAGAAATAATTCCTAACTCAGCTTCTGATGCAGGAGAAAAGAGTGAGGACACATATTCCCTCCCTATCAGGCTAGAAGAGAAGGTGACCAGAGATTCAGTTCAAGCCAGAGAGCCTGTTTGGGTGGCAGCCACATGCTTAGCCTTTGGCTAGGATCACTGGAGAAGGCAGGGAGGGATGAAATGGGTCCTGCCTTCAAGAAGTTTATGCTTGAGTGAGGGAGACCAGTAGTGTACTTAAGATGAGAGAGGTAAGTTCTTTGGGAAGCAGAGAGAAAAGGAAGTTCATATGGGTGAAGGTTAGAAAAAGAAGGAAGGAATACTTCAAAGGAGATGTAAGTAACAGACGGAAAGGGCATCAATCAACCATGTCTGTCAGGAAGGGTGCTCAAACAAGGCATGGAGGGGTCGGAGTCAGGGCAGTGGAGGAAGGTGGGCAGTGTGCTTGGCTACAGAAGAGGAGTCCAAGAGAAGGAAGAGGGGGCTTCACTACACTGGAAGAGGTGGGGCAGAGGAGCTAGCCATGTCTTAGACACAAGCATAAACAATATTTACCCACTGCCAGTTTTTGCCAGGTCTTGTTCCTACCTTTGAGTGTCAGTTCCCAAGGTTTAGAATGCATCCTGGAGGCAGCGGGGACCAGAGAGGATCCTGAGTGGGACAATATGGAGAGCCTTGCTCTTCCCCACACAACCTCTGTAATCTATTCCTGGGAGATTATGTAATCAGTTACCATTTATCATCAACACAATACTTTTACAGGGAATATCAGGATGGTCACACACACACACAGCTCTGGGAATAAGTCTCCTGGAGCTAAAAAGATGGGATATAGAAGGCCAGATGTCAAAAGTACTTTCCTGACCACTGTAACAGCAGGAATTGGGGCTCTCAGATCCTAGGACTGGTCTCCTGTGACATTTCCTCCTTCAGTCTGGACGGCAACAGATTATCTCAGCCCTCTGGTTGCTCATGTGCAAACAGCCGATTTCCAGGCCCAGGATCAAAGGCAGGAGAGAGCACACAGAGACTGGTAAGAGGAAAAGAGACAAGCCAGTATTTGAAACGGTGGAAAAAACACTTCTAAACCCAAAGAGCAGCTCAGTTTAAAGGGATTGAGTCCTACCTTTCAAAAATGCAATCAACATTAAGATCATTCATTTCCTTCTTCCCTCTTCCTATACAGGGAGGGACTTTACCATAAGTTAATTTGGAAGTTAAGTGAGTGCAAACTTACTTTTGAAAGTACCCAAGAGGGAGAAATAAGGATGAATCAAGCTGTTAAAGAGGCAGTGCAAGAAAGATGCTAGGAATTTAAACTCGTCCAGTGGCTTTAATATAAGGTCACTCTTGCTGATATGGGGGCTTGTATGGCATCCGGTCCCATCACTTCATGAGAAATAGATGGGGAAATGGTAGAAACAGTGTCAGACTTTATTTTTGGGGGCTCCCAAATCACTGCAGATGGTGACTGCAGCCATGAAATTAAAAGACGCTTACTCCTTGGAAGAAAAGTTATGACCAACCTAGATAGCATATTCAAAAACAGAGACATTACTTTGCCGACTAAGGTCCATCTAGTCAAGGCTATGGTTTTTCCTGTGGTCGTGTATGGACGTGAGAGTTGGACTGTGAAGAAGGCTGAGCGCCGAAGAATTGATACTTTTGAACTGTGGTGTTGGAGAAGACTCTTGAGAGTCCCTTGGACTGCAAGGAGATCCAACCAGTCCATTCTGAAGGAGATCAACCCTGGGATTTCTTTGGAAGGAATGGTGCTGAAGCTGAAACTCCAGTACTTTGGACACCTGATGCAAAGAGTTGATTCATTGGAAAAGACTTTGATGCTGGGAGGGATTGAGGGCAGGAGGAGGAGGGGATGACCCAGGATGAGGTGGCGGGATGGCATCACGGACACAATGGATGTGAGTTTGAGTGAACTCCGGGAGATGGTGATGGAGAGGGAGGCCTGGCGTGCTGTGATTCATGGGGTCGCAAAAAGTCGGACACGACTGAGCGACTGAACTGAACTGAACTGAACTGATGGTTCTCAGCTATTTTTGAAAAGTTTTCATTTTGACTGGATGCTGGGAACTTCATTGGTCCTTTGCCCTGTGAACTGTCAGAGAGCCATGGCCAGGCTTTTATACAGAGAGGACATTGAGGACCTTCAAACCCTGTTGATAATGGTAGGTGCCCAGACACCCTTCAGAAAGAGGGCATTTTTCCTCCATCTCAGTTTCCTGCTGTGCAGAAACTCTGCGTATTATAGGAGTCAGGCTGATAGGAATAGCCCCAGTGTTAGCCCCAGGATGTGTGGGTTCTACATCAAGTCTAACCCTTAACAGCCAAAAGACTATGGCAGAGTCATGCTCCCTCTTGGGTCCTCAGTTTTCTTTTATGAGAATCCAGGGAATTAAGAATGTTATATCTGTGGCCCCTGCCAGAACTAATGAACTATGAATTGAATTTTTTCAGATGCTAAACTGGCCAATTCAATGAATCAGATTCTCTTTTATCCTGATGTTCACCAGGAAAAAAGAATTGGTAAAACAATAACTTATACCAGATACTGTGCTGATATGCTTATCATTTCACCGACCAACAAACTGATATTCAGGATGAAATGACTCAACTAAACCACAACAGCAATTCCGATGGCCTGGTAGCGAATTAGGACAGAAGCAGCCCAGATTCTCACACCTTCTGCATTTGCACCCAGAATCTCAGAAAATCAGGTTATGATCTTAATGGTAATAATGAACGATAACATTGAATGCTAATAGATCTTAAAATATCTTATGAATTATCAAAGAAAGCTTAAATCATACCAGTGTATGATTTTAGTGTTTAGCAAAGTGTGTTGCAATTTACTGGTTGGAGACCAAGTATCAGTAAATGACATAGATGGCAACAACATGAACCAGAATTTTCCATTGCCTAGCCACCTTAGGTAAACAGGAATTTACTGTGGTATCAAAACAATAGTGGCCTCTAAGGACTATATTCTGGGAGTCTCAGGCTTGCCAACTGTCCAGCGATGGGTCAGCTGCAGGCTCACTGTCCACTCCAGCTGGGCATTACTGGGAGTCAATCAGTCTCCACTTCAGAAATCATGGGCGGTGTTTCCATGGAGCTCTGCCCGAAAAGAGGTGATCTAAATCTTGCATGAGAGATGTACATCAATAGGGAGCTTTGCCTAGAACACTGTGACCTAAAAATCATATTAAGGAACTCAGAATGCAGAGTCAGTTTCAGAGACACCAGGTGACCTTGTGCAAGGCACCTTGTAGATTGCCTCGCTGACTGGACTCCCCTAATGAATGGTGACTGCCTCTGTGAGTACCTGGATTAGTGGCAAGCCCCTGCCAGGGGCAAACATTCTGATTTTCACTGCCCTATTTTTTAAAGGCAGCCTGCTTCTTCTATTAATCATCCTGCTGTTTGTTTGTTCTGGGAAGGCAAGCACTGATTCACAAAGGGAAATATCTCTTAGTGGTTAGACTGGAACGGTATCTTTGCCGTGTGCTTTTGAAGATCCTGCTCGTTTTATTTTTTCAAATCGATGAAATAAAGATGTAAATAATACATTTCGTGTGGAATTTAGGGCCAATAAGGGTTTGGCCCCCCTTCCCAATCCATACATAACTATTCTTCCTTTACTGGATGAAAAGTACTGTATAATACTGCAAAGTTCCCTCTTTGTCTAAGCTGCTGGGAGGCTCAAAAATCACACTCTATGATTCAGTAAAGTTATTGTAATTCTGAGTTCTCTTCCTCCTCACTGTCCTCTTCTTGCCTGGCCAGGTCTTAATCTTTTATCTGTTTTCTAAAGAGGTTGTTACCTCTATATCATATGAGCTATTTCGGATTTTTTTTGGAAGTGCCATGCAAATAAATCAATAATGTGAGTTAATGTGTCTCATGAGTGCTTTCCAGATGAAGAAATTGAGAAGACGAATGCTTGTTCTATGATGAAGTCTAAAATTTTCACTTCTAACACAGAGTCATCATTAATGTTTAAAAGCTTATATGTAGTGATAACTATGAACCTTTGCACAGTGTTTACCATTTATAAGGCAAATGCCTTCACATGTGTGCTGTCTTTTTAAATTAGTGTTCTCACTTTATAGATGAAAAAGTGAGGTTTAGAGAGATTAAGTGGATTGCCAGAAGTCATGGAGTTAGTAAACTCTGATCTTCTGACCCTCAGCCAGGTCTTTTGTTAGTCCCTGTTCCCCAATATCATCTTGTCTCTCACTAGCTTCTCATTTAAACCAGCATTCTTCACATTATCTTCAAACACATTGTTCAGGTGTTTTTAATGCCTCGATCAGATAGAAATAAAAGGTCATCTTAGGTTATTTCTCTCACTGAGATGGTCTGCAGGCAGGCTGGAAACCGCTGATTTAAGGTCTAAAGGGTCAAGCTTGGAATGACCCTTCTAGAAAATCTGAATTCCCTCCTGTCATGCCTGGGGTTCCATGCTTCAGTTTAACTGACACATCATGTGCAATCATGTTTGAGGTGTAAAGAAAAAATGGGAAAATGTGATTTTTAACATGCTTTTCTCTTCCTAGAAGTTATTTTAAATACCTCTGGGGCTCCCCTGTCCCTGAGTGGCCCATAGAATACCAGATCCACAGATGGTTGGGGCAGTCATGGAGAATGACTCGTTGCTTCCGAGGGCTGGTTGGTATGGAAACATATGATATCCTTTACACTCATAACCTCACAGTCAAGTTGGTCCACCAAGTGGGTCAGCCAGACAACCTGCTTTAATGTCTCCTTAAAAATTAGGTAGTTACTGCTTTTGAATTTTTGTTTCCTCCCACTTCAGGCCACCCACCCACTACCAACTGCAAGTTGAAGAGCTTTGGGAGTAGTTTGTCCAGAAGGGCCACTGTGCCTAGAACCTTCTGGGAGGCCGAGCACCCGAAAAGAGGTGTGTATCCAACGCTTTTCTTTCTGATCTCCTTCTCCAGGCTTGGCTGGACCCAATAGGCCTCAGATACTGCCCACAGTCTGGGGGCTGGAAAGGCTAATCTCAAAGGGTTAGAAATGAGTCAGTTTCCACACTCAGCTTCAGGCGTGTGGCTTCCTGAAGCCCAGACGAGGAAGCTCTGAATTTCAAAGAGCAATTTTTTTTTTCTTTGCATACTATATCCGGAACTGAAACCACCAATTCATTTCACTTAAGATCTCACACTATACTCAGATTATCAATAACATTCCAGAGATAAGATACTCAGGCTTCATGAACCGAGTCTTTCTGTCTCTGTCACTCTCTCTTCTCTTGGTACTAATGTTGGTCTCTTCCTTTTCTTTTGTTCAGTCCTGACAACACAGAATTTAGAGGCCTTTGTGTCCTTCACAGGTGTTTATGAGGGTTTGTCCCTGCCCATAGCTTTCTGCTTTCCCTTGCAAGTCAGCTTGACTGGGTGTGAGTTAAGGTCCTAGGTTCCATGTCTCAGTCCAGGGGGGCAACTAACTTTTTGTGATTTTGCTGAGAGCTTCCACACAGAGGTCATCTCACTAACCTGGGAAAGCAGTTAAAAGATGGAGTGTATGGAGAGATATAAGCAAACTTCAAGAAACACGAAATCGATGGAAAATGTACACAATGGCAGTGCCTCCCAATGTCAACTGATACATCAACCTGTTAGGGGGAAAAAGGATCTCTACCATTTACACAGTACCTTTCAATTTATAAATCACTTTCACATCCTTTTTCTATCTTCATTCTCACCAGAACTTGTGAAAGTAGCCAGACAAGCTTCATCTTCCCCAATTTAGATAGGAGAGAGTACCCAGTGCTAATAAAAGTGATGGGCCCATGCCACAAGACTGAAAAAAGCAGATACCCCAGATTAGAAACCAGGTCTATTCATTCCAACTCCTGTATTCTTGAAACTCCCATTTAACCTTATATATAATATAATATTACATCACAATCCATGACCTAATGTTACACAGTCATTTGTTGACATTTTAGAATTTTAGGTTCTTAGAGGTCAGGATCAATGGCTGTTGTTCATTACTTTGGTACAAAATTCTAAGCCTCTGCTTTCTTTATTTAAAAAGTAGAAAAGGCATTGAATCCTGTGTTGCTTTCAATGCTAACATTCTGTGGGTGCTTGTGTCAGTGACTACTGAATCCATGTTACCCAGAGGAATTTCTATGGCGCATAAGCACCCAGGATGCCTGTAGTGTTAAGTAAAAATGGTTACCATGGTCAAATAAGTTAGAAAAAAAAAAAAAAAGGATTATTCAAAATGAAACAGGTTGCTTTGCTCTGGCCCTTCTCAGAGCCTTTACATGCAAATCTCCATGGGGAGGGGGGCTATGGAATGTGCAACACTCCTCTAAGTTGGCCCTAGAACACGGATCTCATAGAAATCAGTGTGCTATGGATCCCATTGTGATAAACAGCAGGACATTCTCTGATGATCCCATTGGTCTTTTAAAGCAGCATCACAGATTCCAAGAAAAATCTTACAACACCCCAGTACCACTACCACCTCCTGCTGCACCCGACCTCAGTACTGTATTTGCTAGGCCATGGAAGGCGCCCCTCCAAGCCAGGTACCACCTAGCATAGAGCAACCCCACTTTACAATCTGGATCACATCATTTCAGCTACAGAAAACTTTGAGCTGGAAAATAAAACCCACAATCCATCTGAAAGCAAGCACTTCCACATGTGGCCTGAATATAGGACTAGAGGCAGCATCTTTGATTGCTTTGGAAAGTTACTGCCCTTTCATTTCCCTGAGAGCAGGATCTCATCACTCGCTTTTTATGGGAGAAGAAAGGTGAAGCCGCTTAAAGATTTTCCATCCTGTCGATTGCCATTCTAACTCCCGTGGCTCTTTAAGCATCCTCCCTCTATGGAAGAAAAGGGATTCTAGACTTTCAGAGAGACTCTTAGAGGGTGGCATAGTACAGGGGGCTTTGCCTGGTCTACGGCCTCTTTTCAGCATCCCTGCCACAGCCCCTGTAGAACGGCTTCTAGGATCATGTGCTCTCTTCTCAGAGGCAATCTGGCTCTATGTTAACAGTTTTTAGATTGTCCGAAAGTTCTAAACCACACTCTGTCCCATGGGAACTTCCTCTTGTGGCTGGCGCCAAACAATTCCGATCGTGCTTCCGAAAGCATCCAATGTGTTGCTGCCAGCCTCATAGGTGACTCAACTTATCTTAAATCCCTATCAGAAAAGTCCCATGAACAGCATGTACTTCTATTCTCGAGCCCAGCTTCTTGTGAAGTAACCTTCTGCCGTCTCTTCCCGTCTTCCTTGCTCTAGAGGAAGTCTTTGTGGTGCCAAAGGTACTATTTACTTGTTTGACTGAGGAGCCTCCACTTTGAGTGAAGAATTCCTGCTCTAGGCTTAAGTCTGCAAATGCCATTTTCAAGTTTAGGGTAGTGTTTCTGCTTTTGACCTCAGCCACATTTGTGCTTGGTTAGAGATTGCTAGTTATATGAGAGACAGACAAATTATCTTTCGTCTAGAACTACATGAAACTCCCTCATGCTGAACTATGCGAAGGAAACTTCAGGCTAAAAGAAGGCATCAGGCAAACACATTTAAAAAGACCTTGGGACTACTTCTGTTTTATTTGCAGGAAGAAAATAATCCTCATTTCTCCCTTGACTTGTATAGATGTTCTGCACTCTTTATCAACCACCTAGGTAGCACTCTAAGATTTTACATGAATATTTCACATTTGTTATCTCATTTACCCCCATAACAACCATTCAAGTCAGATATTATTGTATCCTGTCATTACACTTTATGAGAGCACTGTGGTTGCGGGCTAGTGTTAATCTTTTGTTCTATTGTTAGAATCCTGGACTGTGCGATTCAAAAGTTCTGGGTTCTAACCCCTCTGCGACCTTCTGCAAGTTGCTTTCTCTTTTTGGCCCTCGAACTCTCCATCTATAAAATAGAAGAGATGCAGGGTAAACTAGACGAACTTCAATACCCACCATCCTGGTCAGCTTCTTGAAACTGCTTGTCTCTGTTCGCAATGTGACCAGAGAGGAAAAAACACTGCTGAATATCCAGGACAGCAGTACCTCTCTCCCCAGTGTTTGCCACACTGATGGTAAATGATAAATATTTTCTCATTAGCTTTACATCTAAAAGAACAACGTGCCCATAGTCATTCATTACACACGGCACTGTGACAATAATTTTTTAATGTAGAAATCCTGATTGGTTCAAGTAAAGAAATGCTTGAGAGAAAGTTCAAGTTTTGAAACTGCTAATACCTTCCTGCGATGGTGTGTGGGATGCAGTGGGGGTAGGGAAGAGTAAGCCAGACAGTTCATCTTAGGGGTAACCTCTTTGGTTTATGTAAAATATATGACTCAAAGCAAATTCATTCTTGTAGGCTGCCATGCCTGAAGGAGGACGAAGCTGCGCTCAAAAGAGACTGAGATGTTCATACAATTAATCAGCTACATCTTTGTGTTGTGTATCACGATGTCTAATTTCCAGAGGAAAGATCACTTTCAAACCACATAAATGATGATGCTTTTGGGAAAAAAGGCAGCAAAAAGGAAAACCCATCTCTCCTCAATGTAAAGATTTCACTATGAACTCACCTATTGTTTTTATTTTACACCCACAGTCTTGATGCTTATTATCTCTGAAATCATTTCAGTTTCCAAAAATTATTTGAAACACTCCTACATCTGGGGCTTTTGATAAACAGTCCAACTTCTACAGACAGAAACAGTTGTGCATTTGTGTGTGTGTGTGTGTGTGTGTGTGTGTGTGTGTGCAAATGCGCAACGTGTCTGAGAGACAGAAGGATGAGTTTAGGGGAGAGGGAGAAAGTGATGGCACCCTTCTGAGCTACACCGCCTGGACACCTGTGAAGACCTGAGTAGGTTTCACTGTAACACACAAAGAACTCTATGAGCATGGGTCTTCCCTCCATGGATCTCTCTTTTGAGACTGCAAGAAACTTTGGGGTAATTTTACTCTGATGCTAAGAATAAAAATCATGATGAATGTTTTGAGCACTTACAATGTTCCAGGAAATTTTCTAAGAGCTTTAATACACATGAAATCACATATTACTTACAAGTCAATGAGGTTGATACTATTCTTATCACATTCTACAGAAGAAAAAAAAAAAAAAAGAATCACAGAGAAGTAGGCTCCCAACCACTGGCTTATTAACAATGAATTAAAATCTTGCCTGACAACCATCAAGACTGGAGAGGCCACTTGCTACGGGAGGAGCTTTCAGTGAGATGGAATCTCTCTCCTCTCAACTGCCTCCAGCTTTCTCATGGCATTGAAGCCACTGCCTTAAGCTACAGTAATCTGTGTGCCTGTTAAATCTTCTCTGGGAAGACTCTAAGGTCCTTATGATCAGGGTAGTATTAAAATTATCCTTGTTTTCCCACAGCCATGGCAAAAGTGCCTGGCACTGCATAGGCACTTTGGGAGATACTAGTTGAAAAAGTGAATGAAGAAACCCAAGTTTCAGACCTGAATTTGCCCAATCATGTTAGAAAAATTGATACAGACAGCTCTCCAGGACCAAAGCTGGCTAAATCTTCAGACAACGATCTGTAACTATTAAAATAAAACATGTTATTTGTTTTTAATCCCTGTAGAGGTTTCCTCTGAATTCATCTTTACCTCTTGAATGGTTATGGTGGGTGCCCTGTCCATCTGGTCTGAAAAGTAGGTTTTAAAAGAAATACTGTAATGAGAACAAGAAAGCTTAAGTCATGTCAAGTTCTGAAGTTTGTTGTATACACCTCCATTGCTCATCCTGAGGTTAACTTTTTACAGGTTAAACTGATACCATTCTTATTAGCTTTCCTTATCCTTTTAGAAATAGAGCAGAATCCCATCCAGAACACAGGTTAAACCTCACCTCCAAAGCATCTCAAGACCATGTAGGAAAACTGAGATGTAACGAGATGCCTCTGATAAAAGTGTGATCTTATAAGGAAGGAGCTCCTTAAAATAGACAATCCCCCAAAGTCACCCACTTTAACCCTCTCATTTAGCAGATACAGATAATGTGGCTCAGAGAGAGGAAATGAGCTGCCAAAGGTACCAAATCAATTTAATAATAATAAAAAAGAGAATACACTCAAGACAGGGAACTCTTAGATGAGACTCTTCCCTTTTATTGATACAGTTTGCTATCCTTCATGACTGGGTTACAAGTTTCAGTGATTCCTAGAACAAAACAGATTACATTTGAGGTAGAAGTTTGATTGGAGTTCAAGGACATCCTCAGGCTTGGGCAAGACCAATCTTAAGGGTCTGCATGGTGGGAGAGGGTGGGTCTCTATTTTTGACCACATACTAAATATTTGTACCTACCAAACCACAGCAGGATAAATTAGTTGGTTGGCATCAAAAGAGCATGAGTCACCATTCTCACAGGCAATAAATCCGATTTCTGGCACAAAGGAGATCAAATTCAAAATGACAGCTGAGATTGGAGTATGTTGGCCTCCCTCCATCCACGGTTCTTCTGCCCATGTCCCTGCTGGAAGAAAATGTTACTTTACCTCCATGTGATGGTGGAGGCTTTTAGAGTAGCCATGATCTTGTAATGTTGCTGGTAGCTAAAAAGCCATCAAAAGAGAGCAGTGCCTGAGCAGATGGCAATGACCAGCAGGTGAAATCTTAGCCTTGTCCATCGCTCTTTACCTGAATTTGAACATGCACATGTCTCTGAGGGCTGCACTTCCCCCATGTGAAATTTGGAGAGTCTGGGCAGGGGATGTGCTGAGTGCCCTCCACTTCAAGGATTCACTGAGCTCATGAATGCATCGACCCCTCCTTTCCTGAGTGTGGTTCTAGGAGTCCTCAGGAAAGCAGCCACTCAGAGACATGTGGTTTCAACTAACAGTCTTGACTTCAAGGATTGCATTTACTCCAACCCTTGCAGCCATTTGGGAGCTGGAAACATGTGGACTTGACGTTCAAAGAATGGACTCTGTTCCAGTCTCAGCCCTACAACCTAGGTGATCTTAAATAACTTCAGTTCCCTTTCTGAACCTCCGACTCTTCCTCTGAAGAGTCCAGGCAATGATACCTATTTCGTTGAGTTGTCTTGTGGGTCAGAAGAGATTTTACATGTCAAAGTGCTTATAACCTGAAAAGCATATGGGTTTTGTGGGGGAGGATGAGGATGGAGATGGAGATGAGGGGTTACGAACAGTTTTTGATTTTCCATAGAGATACAAATGAACTGTAGGTTCAGGGTCAGCAAGTAAGGGCAGAGACTGAGACACGCTGGCTGAGTGCTCTGCTCACCCTGAGCATCACCCCAGTAGCTCCTGCATAACCCTCTCCCTTCCTTTCCACCGTCACCCCCGTCTCCCCAGTACAGCAGAAAGTGTCACCCGTCTTACGTCTTGCGCCTCCCTCACCCCCACCCTCCTCACTGCAGACCCAGCTGGAGTGTCAAATCAAAACCCTTGTACAGATATTTCACCCTCACTTCTAGACCGTCGAAAAGAAAACAACAGAGGCGCTCCCTCCGCCTACACATTTCCCTTTGTTTTGAGGGCTATGGCAGCCTGGTCCTGTGGCAGTTAGAGCTCCCAGCGAGAAAAGCAACTCCATCTCTGAGTCCTCTCTTGGCACTCTCGAGTTCTGGGTGTTCAGCAGGTGACCTGGCATTTTCCTAGGGCTAAGTAAGGCATGATGGTATCCAGTAGGCATGACACATGAGGTGGAAGACAGGGCTTTTCACGTGGATCCACAAGCTGATGGAGCTGCAAAGGGCCTTAGGAACTACCCGTTTCAACCCCCTGTTGGTTACAGATGCGCAAACTGAGCCCTAGAGAAGAGAAGCGATGTGTAGTGTCATTCAGAAATTCAGAACCAGAAGGATCTGTAAGGACATCTAAATCAAATTCCTTGTTGTATGGATGAGGAAACTGAGTTTCAGCAACGCTAACACACATGCTCTGCTGCTGCTGCTAAGTTGCTTCAGTCGTGTCCGACTCTGTGCGACCCCATAGACGGCAGCCCACCAGGCTCCCCTGTCCCTGGGATTCTCCAGGCAAGAACACTGGAGTGGGTTGCCATTTCCTTCTCCAATGCATGCAAGTGAAAAGTGAAAGTGAAGTCGCTCAGTTGTGTCCGACTCTAGCGACACCGTGGACTGAAGCCCACCAGGCACCTCTGTCCATGGGATTTTCCAGGCAAGAGTACTGGAGTGGGGTGCCATTGACTTCTCTGACACATGCTCTAGAGTTAAGGAATTAGTGAGTGAGTGAGTGAAGTCGCTCAGTCGTGTCCAACTCTTTGCGACCCCATGGGCTGTAGCCCACCAGGCTCCTCCCCAATGGGATTCTCCAAGCAAGAGTACTGGAGTGGGCTGCCATTTCCTTCTCCAGGGGATCTTCCCGACTCAGGGATTGAACTCAGGTCTCCTGCATTCCAGGCGGACACTTTAACCTCTGAGCCACCAGGGAAGGAATTAATACCCATCCCATAACCTGTGGCTCAAAGGTCAGATCTCATTTCATGGGAACCACACACAAAATATATAGTGTGGAAACTGCATGTGAAATCTAGCTTCTAAGAATATGTAGATCAAGCAATAGGTTATTATATTCATGTAAATTTGGGGAAATAAATTTATATCCATATTTTAGAATTCCCACTTTAGTTTATGAGATTCATCATGTGTTTCTGGGTAGAGGATATGATGAAGGGCAAAATTAAATTTGTGTTAGTGGTTTAGGATATATGGATATAGGCAAAAAACTAACTACTAAGAGTTACTTTTATTCCAATTCTGAGGCCCAAAGGAGCCATGTAAGTGTCAATTTTCTAATACCAGAAAGCAGTTTATCTGTGATGGTTCAAAGTTAGGCCCTACTGAGTGAAAGTTAAGTCTAGAAACAGAAGAATCGGTATGAGTATTGGATCTAAAGCATATTACTTACTGAAGCATTTGTCTCACTTAGGGGCCAGACCAGTGTTGTGTTTGTAAATGTGTAACAACTGGCTTTAAGTGGGATGGGGGTGGTAAGGGGCAAGTCCCATTTGTTGTGTTTTCCAATATCCTTGGTAGAGATGTTCCCACCTGGGCCACTCTCAAGCTACCAGTGCAACATGGTTGAACGTGTCATTTGGAAGAGATGCTCAGCAGTACGTAATGATTCTAACATATGGATAAAAGCGATGTTAACAACCTCAAGAACATACATGATAATAACATTTCATAAAATAAATAGGAAGTGATGAGTTTTGAGTATTTTCTACCATTGTTTTTAATGTTATTTATTTATATGTTTATGTGATTTAATTTTTAATCAGAACTGTGCTTTCAACCACTTTGCCAAATTCCTGATAATTTAATAATCAACTCTTGTAAATCTAGAACAAGTTAGCAAACCTCTGGGCCAAACAGATCTGAGTTTGAATCCTGGTCTACCATTCTGCCAGCTATGTGATGTTGGGTGAGGTTTAAAACTCCTTTGAGCTTTAGTTTTTTTCAGCTGTGGATGGTACACACTAACAATAGCTTCGTGGGTTTATATGTGATGCTCAAATGAGATAATGCTTAGCACAAGTAGCTCTACATAAACACCTCACAAATCACCATCAGCGCACCATGCCAAATTCATGCCCTCAATAAACATTTTGCAGGAATGTGTTTTATGAGTACTATCTGTGGTACATGAACTTCAGAGTTATGTGCTAAGGGGGTTCAGAATACCTCAAACATGACTTTTACCCTGCTCTCAAAGAATTTATAGCCTAAAAGAATGGGATATACTGGAAGCATAATCCACAGCAAGTACTGATCAGATCATAAAAGAACAAAGAGCTTGGGAAGGGAGAGAAGGAAGAATTCTTGGAGGCAACTGCAGTTGAGCCATAGCTGTCAGAACAGACCTGTACATACAGAGGTGTCCAGAAAGGAAGGTGCCAAGAAAGGAGAAGAAAGGGAAAAAGCCAAGGATGAAGGAACGTGAAGATGGAGGAGTAGAAGATCTGGTGGAACAAGGTGTATAAAAAGGGGTGCTGGAGAGATTGTTGGAAAGGCAAACAACCTCTCAATCACATTAGTCTTGAATGCTGAGGAATCTGGTTTCTGCTCACTTGGCTAATCACGAGCCTAGGGAAGTGTCTTCCTCTGACTCAAATCAGGTATTTGGATTACCAATCATATTATGTTCACTAGATACATTTTTATGGTCACTGTTCTTTCCTTGAACAAGAGTTGTTAAGGGTTAACCAGATAGGCATTTTTAAATAAAGTTCCTCTGTGGAGAAAAAAAGTCTTATATTCAGGGATAGAAGGTGGCATTACAGCTCCCAGTTGAAAACAAAGTCATTATTGAAAGCCTTTGATAAATATTAGGAAGGCTTAAGCCAGTGGCAGTATTTCATGAGTTTTGAATTGTCTGCTGGGTCCCTCTTGCATTATGCTTCACACACACAAAAAGTCATGTGACCTACATCTTTATCTGCTCCCGTCTTCAGCTTCTATATATAGGCTTCGGTTATGAATGTTTTTTCCTATGAAAAGGTCAGACCTTGCACATGTACCGTCAATGCAAAGACCTGCTTATTAAAAAGCAGGCGGGCGAGTTTGTAAAAGTCATTGAAATAATACTGATGTGGGGAAAAGCTTGGCAGCTTGCTGAAAAAGAAATAGCCTCCAAACTTTCTTAGCGGGAAGGTGGGGGAAACCTTTAGCTTGTGATTACAGAAGCATTTTTTCCTTCTGGCTACAGCGCCCTGTGGCTGTCAGTGGCACCCATCTACAGAAGCAGGCTGGGACACCCCCACCCCCAGCTTTCTCTTGTGCATGCGGGTGCACAGACTCACCTCAATAAGAGAGACACCAAGCTCCGTTAACTCCTCCTCCACACCTCAAACCCCCATGGAACATCTGGAGGTGAGGCTGGGGAAGGCACCTTGCTCAGCCAGAGAGATGCAAACCCAATTTGGGGTTTCCGGTTGTACGCACAGTACAGCAGCCACCTTTGGCCAACATTGCAACACCAGAGAGAATCAGAGGAGAGTTGAACTCTTACTTTTAAGCCAAAAGTTCACAGATTCAAATACCCCTCTAATGTCAGCAGCTCCCGGAGGCTAACCTTTGTGTCTGAATGCTCTGATAAGATCGAGTTGCTTTAGGAAAAAAGCCTGCCTTCCATTGGGTTCCTTTCTCAACAAGGTCAAGCTCTTTCTTGGAATGAAATTATTTACTAACTAATGTGAACCAGAATGGGGTGCTCTCTTTCTTTCACAGAAAAGAAACGGAAGTTTAAGAGGTTAAGTAACTTGCCCAAGTTCACTCAACAAGTCAGACTCCTGTTGATTCAACATGTGGACAAGGAACCAGCCACACGGGATGGACAGCATTGTCATAGAAAGTGGTAGATGCCATTTGCCTGTCTTCAATTGGTTAATATCCATCTGCCAAAACAAACTTCCCAGGGGACCTTATAGACCTAAAGATCACCAGATTACAGTGAATAAAGTATTAAATTGAAGCTCAGAAGAACCTTATTATGGTTTTAGATCAGAAGCTATCAAACACTTATTTATTCACTCACTCATTTATTCATTTGATCGATATTTATTGAGAACATGCCAGGCTTAATTCTAGGCACTGAGAATCCAGTGTTACAAACCAAAACAGTTCTGACTCATGGCACTTGGGCTGTTAACCACTTTTGAATACATTGCAGATTCTTTATATAATTTTTATTTGCTCACTTCTTCATCCCCTTCATCTGCCCCTTAGAGTGTAAGCCTCTCAGAAGAGTAGGCATGCCTAGCCCACTTGTAAATCTCACTGCTTGGCACCCAGTAAGTATTGGTTGCAGGAATGGTCTGGGAGGTCTCTCCAGTAATTCATTGAAAAGAGACAGAGGCTTCTTAAGAGGAATTAGAGTTGAGATTCATTTGGGACACTTCACCTATTTCTTGACTAGCAAAGTGATTCTGGAAGCCCAGCACTTGGCCTTCAGCTACAGAGTCCCATAAACAGTAGCTCCTTCTTTCCTTCCAGCTCTAAGCTCTGTGTCTCCCCTACCTGGCTGGACCTCCTCCCCCAAAATGCTAAGTTTGTCCGTCTCTCTAGACAGTCCTGAGCTTCCCAGATCCAGCCCCTTCGAACCCCCATAAACTTCCCTTATTCTCACCTAATGCAGGTTTTAGGCCCAAGGGGGATGAACAACATGGTGATACTGAGATAAAGATATTCTTGCTTGCATGCATGCTAAGTAGCTTCCAGTTGTGTCCAACTCTGTGCAACCCTATGGACTGTAGCCTGCTAGGCTCCTCTGTTCACAGGATTCTCCAGGCAAAGACATTCTTAGGTTTGAACAAAACAAAGCTGACTCATTCTAGCAGGAGGAGCTGTCCAAGGATAAAGCAGGCTACTTTCTGGGGTGAGAATTCCCCATCACCTGAGGGGTCTACCAGAGGCAGGATCACCTCCTCAACAATGAAGTGGGAGAGTCAAACATGGGATGGAGACACGTCACTTCGAACATCCTTTCTACCCAGTCTTCTGGGAACACCTCTCCATTCTTCACCATTTTGAGTATCGATGATGTACTAAATATCTGAAATTTCAACCCCCTTTTTCCCTGAGGAGGGGTCCAAGTTGAAAGATTAACTTTCATCTAACTTCATCTTTACCAGGACACAGACTCTGGTAATAGTGGTGGTCAAAGATGAATGGGTTTCTTCCCTTTTGTTAAACTCTCTTAAAATTCCACTTTTGATGCATTGCTCACTTCCTCTGAAACCTTCATCATTCTCTATCAGTTCCAGGCTAAACTCTGATAACTGTAGCCTGGCCTCCTAGATCTTTCACCATCAGGCTCCAACACCTCGACCTTTCAGCCTCACCTTGAACTACTCTTTATCCACTACCTTGTTCCTAGGGTGATAAATGCAAAGCCTCTTCATCTTTTCCATCTCCACATTTTTCTTTACATTATCCCAATACTAATCATATTTGTAGTGTCCATGTCCTTATTCCTTGGAGTATTTCCTTATCTGCTATGCTCCTATGTCCTCATCATCATGTGCCCCGCGTTCAGTCTAGCTCTCAGGCCAGGTTTGTTGGCTAGAATTAACTTGAATTAGAAAACGTTTTTCCGTGCAGGAAGACAGAAGTTCACATTGGTGACTCCCTTACTGTGAGTCCTTGCTTTGTCACTTCTGGTGGGGTGATTCTGACCTAGTTACTTAAACTCCCAGGGACTCCATTTCATCTGTAGAATGGGAACATTAACCCCCACCTCATGTCATGGGGTTTAAATGAGTTGGCTTTAATGAAGTGCTTATTTCAGTGCCTGGCACACACTTAGGGGATATCAATTCATTGTTTAAGGTGCCCTTTTATTTCCCTCTTTCATGAATATTAACTCTTATTTTCCATGTATAAAGCACTTCAGAATTTACGAAGACCTTTCATATGTGTTTTCACATTTAATCATCACAGTAATATGGGAGGTAGGTGTCACCATCCCCAGAGAGTTTTGGTGACACAGGTAAAAGCAGGGGGAGGGAGACTGTGACAGGAACTCAGAGATCCTGGTTCTCTGTCCTGAATGTATTCCACTTCAATATCTGGCTCTCAGTCTTGCCCAGAGTGCTGGCTGTGACAGGTTGTAGCCAGATAAACCTCACCCCTGCCCTGAGGGTAGGGTCCATGGAGACCCAGAGTGGTGTCCTGCAGAGCATCAGTACTCTGACTGCATGCCTGGATCAGGCTTTGTCTTGTCCCAGTGGTGAAAGGGGTTTACTAGCTCCACGCACTCCCTGGAGACTCTGCGGTTTCATTTCATCTCTGCTGCAGATTGTTCAGTGACCTTTGCTCCATCTCTGTATGCAAACCCTTCTCACTGCAGGCCACCAGGTAATGCAACCACGGAACAGAACACCCAGGTTAGACAGGATCGTGGAGATTGTAAAGTCCCCTTCCCCAAAACTGTTTTACAAGTGAGAACATGAAGCTGCAAGGAAGGAAATTGCTTGTCCAAAGATCCCTCTAGTTTAGGTGGTCCTTAAGGCAGGGCCATATTTAGGCCCAGAGAAATAAGGACTTCCAGATGTTCAAGCTGGCTTTAGAAAAGGAAGAGGAACTAGATATCAAATTGCCAACATCCACTGGACCATTGAAAAAGTAAGAGAGTTCCAGAAAAACATCTATTTCTGCTTTATTGACTATGCCAAAGCCTTTGACTGTGTGGATCACAAGAAACTGGAAAATTCTGAGAGATGGGAATACCAGACCACCTGACCTGCCCCTTGAGAAATCGGTATGCAGGTCAGCAAACAACAGTTAGAACTGGACATGGAACAACAGACAGGTTCCAAATAGGAAAAGGAGTACATCAAGGCTGTATATTGTCACCCTGTTTGTTTAACTTATATGCAGAGTTCATCATGAGAAATGTTGGGCTGGAAGAAGCACAAGCTGGAGTCAAGATGACACCACCCTTATGGCAGAAAGTGAAGAAGAACTAAAGAGCCTCTTGATGAAAGTGAAAGAGGAGAGTGCAAAAGTTGGCTTAAAGCTCAACATTCAGAAACTAACATCATGGCATCCGGTCCCATCACTTCATGGCAAATAGATGGGGAAACAGTGGAAACAGTGGCTGACTTTATTTTGGGGGCTCCAAAATCACTGCGGATGGTAAGTGCAGCCATGAAGTTAAAAGACGCTTACTCCTTGGAAGGAAAGTTATGACCAACCTAGACAGCATATTAAAAAGCAGAGACATTACTTTGCCAACAAAAGTCCGTCTAGTCAAGGCTATGGTTTTTCCAGTAGTCATGTATGGATGTGAGAGTTGGACTATAAAGAAAGCTGAGGGCCAAAGAATTGATGCTTTTGAACTGTGGTGTTGGAGAAGACTCTTGAGAGTCCCTTGGACTGCAAGGAGATCGAGCCAGTCCATCCTAAAGGAGATCAGTCCTGGGTGTTCATTGGAAGGACTGATGCTGAAGCTGAAACTCCAATACTTTGGCCACCTGATGTGAAGACCTGACTCATTTGAAAAGACCCTAATGCTGGGAATGATTGAAAGTGGGAGAAGGGGATGACAGAGGATGAGATGATTGGATGGCATCACCAACTCAATGGACATGGGTTTGGGTGGACTCCGGGAGTTGGTGATGGATGGGGAGGCCTGGCGTGCTGCAGTTCATGGGGTTGCAAAGAGTCCGACACGACTGAGCAACTGAACTGAACTAAGGACAGGACCCTTGCTTTCAGGAAACACAAAGTCTAGTAAACTATGTTCTACTCATTGTCCCCAGTGTCTAATCCAGAACCTAACACACATAGTAGGTGCTCCATAAATGCTTCCTGAGGAAATGAGTGATGAATAAATGAATGTCGCTGATCAGTCACGGGATAAGCTGGCCCTAGACACAGGGCTCCAAATTTCCAAGCTGGGGCTCCCCTCTGCTCATGCTTTCCACCTCCCCCATTCAGACTCAAGTCATAGGTTTGAGAAACAGCTTGGAAACATGGCTAACATTGTTGCAAACAGTCCTGCCCATCATGTTTATTCGGGAGTCACAGGTGGACTCCCAGTCATCTTGGAGAAGAGTTTGAGCTCCTTCTTTCTCCTGGAGAGATGGAAGCTAAGCAAAGAGGCAGAGATGCCATGGAAAATCAACATCCACAGACCCAAGACTTGCCCTGTGGGAGTCCATCACTGCCTAGAAAGTTCCCATGCCTTTGTTGCCCAAACAGAAAGTAGTATATGGTACATATTGGTTCATGATGGGCATCTTAACATGTTTCATATTTTTCCTTGATTTCACTCATTTCATAGAGTGTCCAAGATGCAAGGTGCCTTAGAGATACCTAAGCTTAACAATCCCTTTATAGGACAGGTGGAAAATCAGGAGTCTAGAGGGGGAAACTGAGTGGCTCATCATCATACAGCATGTCAGCAGCTCAGACTAACCTGGAAGCCAGGCTTCCTGGATTCCAGTTCAGAGAGTCTTTCCAGGCCCCATACTGCTAGACTCGGCATTAGGCCAGGAGACTATCCAGTGTCAGATTCTCAAAAGTGCAGGTTCCATAGGACTTACCCATCTCTCCTGTGCTGCTGGCGTGGTGTTTTGATTTCACAGAAACTCTTCTTTGCTCAGCACTGTGAAGTTCTCAAAGGGTTTTCTCGTTCATTATGAGTCCCATTTTACAGACAGGGGAGCCTCAGGTGATCCAAAGGGCCAAGGGCTCACGGCCTTAGAAGAATGGTAGCAGGACTTAAACTTCAGTGTTCTGACAACAGTCTGTGCCTTTCCTCTACAAGCGTAAGCAACGAAGTCACTCCTTGATGAGCAAGTGAATGAGCGATGATAGGATGGATGAATGAATTAATGAATGACAAACATAGGAATCAACCAATCACTCTTAAGAAACAAATTTAAAGGAAAAACCTCCAGACCCTCACTCTGCTTGGATCCACGGTAACTTGCTGCAGCTCCCTCACCTTTCATTTCTCTCCACTCAACACCTCACATGTGTGCTTAAGGGAAGAAGAAGAGCGAACAGCACTAAACCTCCATTCTTTAAGGGGCCAATCATTCCACAAAAGCATGGAGAAAGAAATTTTAACCTCTCCAAATATCACCATCCAGAGATTACCAGTAGTTAATATTTTGGTGAGCATCAACTTTTCAGTTTTTTTTTTCAAAGCATATATATAATTTGTTTAATGGATTCATATTGGATCAATTGCCTAGTAATCTGTTTTTATCACTTAATAAATAAATCACAAATATCCAGTCAGGTCATAAAGGGGTCAAGGGGGAGAAGGAGCGTGATACTCTGATCCCATTTGATCTGCTGAGTAACACGTAAGTGGTGAGATTCCCAAACACTGCTTTCCATCAGTCATTTCAAGAGCCCAGTGAAGCCCTATTGCTGGGCTCTGCCTAGGCCTTCCTGCCTCTAAGAGGGCCATGGCTCTGACATCATGAGTTCAGTCACTCAGTCCTGTCCAACTTTTCCAGCCCAATGGACTGTAGCACACCATTAAGACGTGAGTAACTAAACCAAAGGTCTGTCTAGTCAAAGGTATGGTTTTTCCAGTAGTCATGTATGGATGACTTTGCCAACAAAGGTCAATCTAGTTAAAGCTATGGTTTTTCCAGTAGTCATGTATGGATGTGAGAGCTGGACTACAAAGAAAGTCGAGCACTGAAGAATTGATGTTTTTGAACTGTGGTGTTGGAGAAGACTCTTGAGAGTCCCTTGGACTGCAAGATCAAACCAGTCAATCTTAAAGGCAGTCAGTCCTGAATATTTGTTGGAAGGACTGATGCTGAAGCTGAAACTCCAATACTTTGGCAACCAAATGCAAAAAACTGACTCATTTGAAAAGACCCTGATGCTGGGAAAGATTGAAGGCAGGAGGAGAAGGGGACGAAAGAAGATGAGATGGTTGGATGGTATCATCGACTCTATGGACACGAGTTTGGGTATACTCTGGGAGTTGGTGATGGATACAGAAGCCTGGCTTGCTCCAGTCCATGGAGTCACAAAGAGTTGGACATGACTGAGAGACTGAATTGAATTAAAACAGCTTGGAATACCATCCTTCAATTAGCTAACCTCTTTTATACACACACACACACACACACACACACACACACACACACTCTATTACATGTCAGTCAGTGCTCAGACAGAGAGGGAGACATCACAGGTCTTGCATGATCTTTGTAACAACCCTGGAGAAAAAGCAGGGCTCACGTCATTATTTTAGAGATGGAGAAACTTAGGAGATTACATGTACCTGCCAAGGATTTTTGTAATACTTTTTTAAAAAAATTATAGCTTCAGAAATAAAATAAGTCACCAGTGATGAGTCAGTGTTTAGAGGGGAATTTCTTACATTTGAAGATTAGCAGAGAATTTATTCTGCTAATATTTATAGTGGAGTGGAGGCTTGAGCTCATTTCGGATCCTTCATTCCAGACTTTTCTTTCTACCATGCTACACTGCCTTCCTGACTTAAAACAGGTCTGAAAGGTTGGGAGATTTTAGTTCACTGCATAGAAGAGAGTACACATATGTGAGCGTGCCCCACCTCGACCAGCACGAGTGCTGACGGTGCATTCTGTGGCCTCTGTGGATGGGCTGGCGGCCTGTCACATCTGTAAACGAGGTTTAATTTGATTAACGTGGGCCACTGGTCAGGACAACCTCCCCTGCTCAGTGAGGTGCGGGCCACTGGACATGGCTGGCTGGAGGGCCAGAGAGAGGTTGTGATTCATTTCTGCCCCAGGCACCCACCTGGCCGGCCTGGTGCAAGGCTGTGGGACCAGGGGAAAGTGAGAGGCTGCAGGCGCCCTGCCTGTGAGCTGGGGCTCGGGAGTAATAGCGAGAAGTGGGGTGAGAGTAGCAGCTGCTGAGGTTGATATTTATATAATGACTCTCTGTGTTCAAGGCAGGAAGTGAAACCGAGGTTCTGCTGAGACACTTTCCTTCCCCCACACCGCTGCCCACGGCGGCTCCAGAGAGATGACATGGGGAGAGCCTAGCGGGCTATGTCCAAGCGTGCACAGAGACGTGCATGCCAGGCTCATCCCCGGGATGTCAAAGCCAAAGCTCTGCCGCCCAGTCTCCCCTTGGGGTTCTGCCTTGAGCCCTTCTTTCTCTAGTTCTGCTTGAGGATGAGGAAAGTCCTGCCATTCTCCTGCAGCTTTGCAGGAATGCTGTGAGGGTACACAAGATGATATCTCTAAACCCAGGGCCAACCATGCCTCACGGTAGAATTAGCATCAAGATCTTTATTACATTTCTGTGACCATCACCTGTGGTTCCTAGGGATAGTTGTTCCCTGACTTTTCTATCTGCCTCAAGCACACTTTCTGCCTCTCTCCTTTGCTTTCCTTTCAAGCCTTTATATCTTTTCAGATTGTCTTGGGCTTCAACGCAAATATTCCCACCCATGCCCACTGTCCATCTAACTTAAGCCTAGGTTTAGGAATTGTGTTCTCATCTCTCTTTTAAAAGAGATATTTTAATACAGATAGGAGACCATCTAGAGAGTCTTTGCTATTCTGCTTCTCACCTATCATGGAGAGTTCGCAGTAGAAAAGGGCCTTAAAAATAATGTAGTGCCTTGCTTCTCAATGAGGGAAGGACAAGCAGCAGCTGCTTCACTGAGGAGCTTATTAGACCTGCAGGATGCTAGGCCCCACTCTGGATTTACAGATTCAGAATCCGTGTTTTAGAAAGATCTTTAGATGATTCATATGCACCTTACATTTTGAGAACCACTGCCTTAGCCCAAGATGCTCATCACCAGGTGGAAGAAACAAGAGCTCAAAGATGGAGCTGCACCTGTGCAAGGTCACGCAGCAAGAGAATGTTGTTAGGGTGGAACTCAGGGAACTGTCCTGTGTAAGTCCCTTTCCTCTGTACAAGGCCTTAGTGAAGATATATTCCCAGTGCCAGCACTATGAAGCAAGCTGGGTAATCACATTCCTCTTTTCCTTTTTTCTCTAAATTTCATTTATGAGTATTTTTACAAGCTACTTGACCAATAGAAAATCAATGCATATGATTTTTCCATCATCTACTTTGAACCCTTGTCTGGTCTAAGTTGCCATTTCTTGTTGCTGAGTTCTACAGAGTCTGATATGTTTATTCAAAGAATGTCCATCTAAAGTATATTTGAAAGGGAGCTTCTGAGTAGCAGGCAAAGAAAGGGAAATGTATTATCAGATGTTTCAGCTACCTCAGCTTTGCCCCTCAGTGACCTTGCCGGGAAGAACGATGAATGACAGCGTATTTTAGAATCGCAAAATGACAAAACTGGAAGAGACATTAGAGATCATCTCATCCAACCCCTTCTGGTGGCAGGTGGGGATGCTGAGCCATAGAGAGAAATGACTTGTTCAGTTTTTTCCAATAAGTTAGTAGCATACTGGGGGCAAGAGTTCAAATCTCTTGCCTCTCAGTTCAGGGCTCCATGCTATGAACTTCTGTCCACTCCCTCACCAACTAAATGGAATGGACAAACTAAATGAATAAGCCCTCTGGGCCAGAAAGCATCTGCTCTAGAATTCTGGAGTAAGTCATGGGTGGAATTGGCGTGCTATTGTCCAGAATGCACATCCAGTCATTATAAACGGTCACTGAACCGGAAGGAATGCTGCACTGCCAATGGATTTCCCACCTGGGAAGTATGAACTACTCAACGTCGTTATCGTGCCTGGAATTCACAAGAACAAGTGGGATCTTGAAACTGAAAAACCATAACTTACCGGGAGGAAAAGCAGAAGGACTTTCACAAACCAGTGTTCTCTAGGTTTTAAGCAGGGGACTATGGAAATTCAGTGCTTTCAGTTTTCATAGATTCCAGCTCTCTGTGACTGGATTTTTACATCAGAGAGCAGCTGGATTCCAGAATGGTTTGGCATGATACTATGCCATCTTTCATAAAGATCATGGAAGTAATAATAGTAATACTATTACAACCTCTCCAAAAAGAGACTATTAACCAAGAAATCTCCAGAAATCAAAAAAATCACCCAGAACTGGGGTTTAATTCATCCTTTAATAAAACATGAAAGAAAAAATATAAAGTAGGGATATCTTCACTTTTGCAAATGTCACTGAGCGTTTCTAGTCATCATGGTGCCTCATTTTCAGACTACCTTAATGGTTTCACCATTAATATTTCATCAGATACTCAAGATGCACCTGTAAGCTGAGCAGAGCGAGGTCTGTCCCCAATTTGAGACCAGGAAGCCATGCTTCAGGGAACAGAATGTCTTTCCAAACCTTACAATCACTTGAATCCCAGTTGGACTCCAAATCTAGTACACTTTTCATCATACAATATTGTTTCTGGGCAAGGAACTACCACAACACACAATACCTTCTAACATCTGCCCACATCTTCAGAAGTTATAAAGCATCTAGACAGCTCTGTGACATGAGGAAGAAGGCAACTAGCTGTTGAGAATCTGCTGTGTGTGACCAGGGCTACACTAGATTCTGTACACAGTTGCCTATTGAATTTTGACCATGACTCTTTGAGGTGGGTGTTATTTTTTCTTTCTGTCTATTAGGAAACTGAGCAAGGTTAGGCAACTTGTCCATGGCCACAGTGTCATGGTCTGAGCATGGGTGAACCTTAGATTTGAATCCAGAGTCTATTTGGGTTTAAAGCCTTTCAAGGTGAATTGTTTCTGTTTATCTCAATGTGGCATTTGAGGAAATAGAAATGTTCATCAACCAAAATTGTAGAGTTAATAAATCATAGAGAAAGAATTCAAACTGGAGTTCCCTGACTTTAAGTCTCAGGGGCATAAAGATCTGAGGAGAATGAGGGGAAAATGTAACAGCTGAGCTTCAGTTTGGGAAAATATAAAGCCGTGCTCTTAGATAAATTATTTCTTAATCTCTCTTTATAACATGATGGACATTAATGTATCTCAGGAGGAGTACATGGCAACCCCTTCCAGTATTCTTGCCTGGAGAATCCCATGGACAGAGGAGCCTGGAGGGCTACAGTCCATAGAGTTGCACAGAGTTGGACACGACTGAAGTGACTTAGCATACACGCACAATGTATCACAAATCAGGAAATGTATTTAAGTTTATTTCATTTCACTTCTATAAATGAGTACTGAGCATAGATGCTGTACCAGGTTCTGTCCAAGCTATTTGCATGGATCTTCTCTTTCTTGTTTCTTACCAAATTTTTTTTGGAGTATTGTTTTCCCCATTTTCCAAAGGAAAATGAGTGACATGTTCAAGGTCATATAGTTAGTAACGGGCAGGGCAGAAATTGAGATCATCAGTGACAAACCTGAACTCCAGTAGCTTAAGCTGGGGCATGTGGGTTTCAACAGAATGAGTATGGAAGCCAACAGAAAGACATTATCCTATGATCAAATGATATCGGTGTGTGGGCTCAGGAAAAACACGACAGTTCTATTTATGGGTCTTCAAGACAACTTCAGCAGAGCTGGGGGAAGGGCAGGGGGCTAGTCACATCATCAAACTGATGGAGCTTGTTGGTAAAAAAGATAGACTTAAAAAAATTAGATTTCCCCAATCAAAAAAAGAGAAGACTGAGAGAAAATACTATAATGCTTGATAGAATGCAATTGTGTACTTAATCAGTAAGTCTCAGAAAGACAGAACTATCCCAACCTCCCCTTAACCCAAAGTTTGCAAGAGTTAGATTCAGTGAAAATGAAAGGAAGTACACTTTTTATAGTAGGTGGTAACTCAATGAGCCCAGAGGTAGTCATTGGCTAGAGATGGATTTAAGAAGGGATTATTTAAATACAATCATCCATCTTGTTCTCATCCTGTCAACTTCAGTAGTGTCTGACTCTTTGCGAGCCTATGGACTGTAGCCCGCCAGGCTTCTCTGTCCATGGGATTCTCCATGCAAGAATCCTGGAGTGCCATGTCCTCCTCCAGGGGATCTTCCTGACACAAGGATCAAACCCACTTCTCTTACACCTATACCTCCTGACTTCGCAGGCAGGTCCTTTACCACTAGCACCACCTGGGAAGCCCATTTAAATATTATGAGGATTCATAAATTCCACATGGGTTTATTAAAAATGTGTGAGCACTTAAGGTGACCTGGCCTAACTTACCACCTCATGGGCATCCACTTGATTGCGCCCAATAGTAAAGAGCTCACTCTCTCCCTAGGTAGAAGATTCCAGCTGTTGAGAGCTCTGTACATCCAAAAAGTGTTTTCTTAGGTTTAAACAAAACTTATCTCTATTTACTATGCTCTTTTTGGCTCAATCTCTGCCTTTGAGATGCTGAACAACAAATCTGAAAACTCTTCCTTTTAATATGCCTTCTGGTGTTAAAATCCAACTCTTACTCCTATTTGTTGAAGTCAACATCATGATCAGAAACCATATTTAGGCAGAAATTTTGGGGGGCATTCTAAAAATTCTAAAGGAAGAGTATAATGTGGCATTTCCAGTTTTGAGAAGGTTAAAGGAATAAATATCAGATTGGAAATCAGGAGACCTAGATTCTAGCATTCTTTGACTTTTTATATGAAGTCCATGCCACTGTGTCTGTCACTAATTAGATTAGTAAATGGATCTNTGTGAAGAAAGCTGAGAGCCGAAGAATTGATGCTTTTGAACTTTGGTGTTGGAGAAGACTCTTGAGAGTCCCTTGGACTGCAAGGAGATCCAACCAGTCCATTCTGAAGGACATCAGCCGTTGGAAATCAGTTCTTTGGAGGGAATGATGCTGAAGCTGAAACTCCAGTACTTTGGCCACCTCATGCGAAGAGTTGACTCATTGGAAAAGACCCTGATGCTGGGAGGGATTGGGGGCAGGAGGAGAAGGGGACGACAGAGGATGAGATGGCTGGATGGCATCACTGACTTGATGGACGTGAGTCTGAGTGAAGTCCGGGAGATGGTGATGGACAGGGAGGCCTGGCGTGCTGCGATTCATGGGGTTGCAAAGAGTCGGACACGACTGAGCAACTGAACTGAACTGAACTGAAAGATGGACCAATACAACTGGATGGAAATTTCATTGACCTTAATTATTGGACACTATAATTATTGTCAGCCCCCCATTCCTTGTGAAAGCAAGTTCATATAAAGTTAGAGCAAATATGATCAGACTTTTGTTGATTTTCAGCTAAACTGCTTATTAGTAGCCAGAGAAAAGTTATTAAGTAGAAAGCAAACAGAAAAAAAAAAAGTTAAAAATTTAGTTTCAGATCTTCCTAACAGAGTTCTCCTGAATTGCAGGCAGATTCTTTACTTTCTGAGCCACCAGAAAATCCCAAGAATACTGGAGTGGGTAACCTATCCCTTTTCCAGGAGATCTTCCTGGCCCAAGAATTGAACTGGAGCCTCCTGCATTGCAAGCAGATCCTTTATCAGCTGAACTACCAGGGAAGCCCAAGCAGCTACAACACACTTGCAATTGTGCTAAGCTTTTTAAAAACAGGTTATCACATTTCAGCTCTATTATAAAGTCTGAGGGAGCAGGAATTTTACATCTTGTTCATTTTTATCTAACTCTCATGAACATCACCTGGCACATAATAGAGACTCAATAAATATCTGTTAAAATTTTTAAAATAAGCAGTAATATTATAAATCATTAATATTAACAAATTATTGACATCCCTGTTTTCAGATGAAGAATGGAGGCTCAAAGAGAGAAATTAACAAAAATTTTTTAAAAGTTAGGAAACAGCAAAGCTGGCATTTGAACCCAAGATTTCTGAAGTCAAGGTTAATGCTCTTGTCAGTAGAGCATAACTGCCTCTCAGCTTAATTATCTTAAAAACCGAAAATAAAATTGGGGTTAATGTCCTCGAAACATAAAGTAAAATTGGTAGAATAAGCATGAATATCTCAATGATCATCTTTCTGCCACTCAAAACCTTCAGCTATAATTGGTGACTATAAGTTCTCTACCCACGAAAGCAACATTGAAGAGATTCAAAAGGATTCTAATAAACGCAAACAAACAAACAGAAACACCTTTCAAACTTCGTGGAAATTGCGAATGACTTTCTTACAGAAGGCATAGTGTCCCCTAAATTCCTGTGGTTCTGGGAACCTGGTAGCTTGAAAGGTGTATGGGATAAAGATGGACGCTGGCAGAAAACAGCTGGTCAGGAATGAATGCCAATGTGTCTTGCGAGGGTACCCAGGGGCTCTTCAACCCGGTTATCTTCCTTTTCGTTCCCTCTCCTCCACCCTAGTCTTGCAAGAGGACAGGATGCACGCAGCTCCTGCCCTCAGTCAGAAGATGTGGGTGCTTGCCAAGGTCCCGACAGTTGCTGACTGAAGAACAGACCATGGATAGGCCCATTGCCCCTCTTGAGTTTTCCCAGGTGTAAAATAAAGGAGTTAGCTGAAATGGCCCTCGGGCCCCTTTTCTCTGAGTTTCCCATCATAGTATCCCTACTCTTTCCTGCTCGCCCCTCCAAACAGTGCAGGCACTGGCGGCCTGGAGTGGCTTTGGGGACTCCCCACCCCTGCCGCTCTGCCAGAGTGTCTGCTGCTGGAGTGTCTCTCCACGCAGCTGCACAACCACAGCTGGTCCTGCACTGCTGACCGCTCTGATTTCCCTATGCAGATGAGGCTATGAATAAGCGAGTTCTGCCCAAAGGGAGAAGGCCCTCCTTCCTGACCTTCTTCTCAGACTTTCACTTTCCCTAACCGAGAGTGGCCAAGGTGAGGCTCCTTTTCCAACACTCGCCTCCCTTAGGGACTCAGTCCTGCCTTTCACCTGCACAGGTAGGACTTGGCTTGGTGAAGGAGGAATTACTTTCCCTTTTTAGTAAGGTTTTCCATTTCAGTTTTGTTGAGTGTTCCTGCACACCACACACATATACACACACGCACACAATCACACACACACATACACATAAAGCAGTGTGGGCTTCTTTGCCATTCTGAGATATACACACTGGTCAGTCAATACCCATTGTCTTTGGAAAAGACAGCCCTGGTTGCTGCCTATCTGGGCATAACAGTCCCCTGTGCCCTGACCCAATCACATTTGCCTTCCTCGGATAACCTCACGACGTAAAATCATACTTCGATCCCTTATCACAGACCATTTCTGGAGTCCAGTGGAAAGCCAGCCCATTCTCACAGCCTCTGCTTCCCAAACATGGTCTCCATAACATCTTCCCTTATATTTGTCCTGGTCTCCCTTTTCCCTTACTTAGAGTTACTTGTTGCATTTTCCACAGTCCCACAGCCCATGTGTGATACATTGCTACTTATACATACACATGTGACCATACGTGAGTGAGTAATTGAGTGAAAGTCCCTCAGTCGTGTCCAAGTCTTTGTGACCTCATGGACTATACAGTCCAGGAAATTCTCCAGGCCAGAATACAGGAGTGGGTAGCCTTTCCCTTCTTTGGGGGATCTTCCCAACCCAGGGACTAAACCTAGGTCTCCCACATTGCAGGTGAATTCTTTACCAGCTGAGCCACAAGGGAAGCCCAAGAATACTGCTGGGCTTCCCAGCAGTGGGTAGCCTATCGCTTCTTCAGCAGATCTTCCCGACCCATGTGGTTCATCACAAGTACTTGGAACCATGTCATCTTTTTCCGAGTAGACTGTGAATTCTTTGGGAATAAGACTTGCGTCTTGCCCATGTTGATACTTTTCACTGACTTAAGATAAGTACTAAGTGTAGATAAATTCAGTAACTTTTGATGCCCCCTTAATGTGATTGGCACTCTTCTCTAGTTTCTACTATGGGGAGGACATATAGGGCCATTCAAGGGTTAAATGGAAGTACCACCCTATGGTACTTCTTTCAGCTTCTGTTGACTTCTCCCGTTACCAAGCGAAAAAACAAACACTGTCATCTCCCTTGTACCTGTCCATTTGGTCCCCTGGGTTGCTTTCTTGTGCCAGGCTCTTTTCTTTCTGATCCTCCTTTCTTTGAATGTATTTATTTGCATTTCCCTCCACACGTGCCTCAAAAGGACATTCTCAGGTTAATTTGGGGTTTATGGTTAACTTGATTTCTAGCTTGGGTGGTAGAGTTCTGTTTCCTGTTCCAACAAGCACTGGTTCACTTATGTCTTTATTAATGCATCCAATAACTAAATAGCAACTGAGACATGAGGATAAAAACTTGAAAGTCATCTCTCTCCCAACACCTAGGTGATCCCAGTCTAGCAAGAGAAAATAGACACTCACAGAAATCATGTATAGTACCAGGTAGATGGCAATAAAAGTCTAAAAGAAGAGGTGGAGCCATCAGGTATTCAATACACTCAAAGCATGAGACATCACTCTTTCCAGAGAGGAGAGGGAAAGGACGAGGAAAGATGTCTCAGAGTGAGGGGTGGCCTTAACGTGAACCTGAAGAGTGAAGTGGGATTTGCACTCACAGGCAGAGTTGAACTGCAGGAAAAAAACCACAACCAATGTCCAGGGATGGAAAAGTACAGGACCGAGAAGAGTGCGTGTGCTCAGCCGGGCAGTGTGCTCAGACAGAGCTCTGAGGACTATGGTCAACACGCAGGCTGGGATGCACGTGGGGTTGGAATGGAGCAGGAGAAGGCTGGTGTAGCGAGACCAGGTGCTTGCAGCCTCCTGGGTGAGAAGTGAGAGGGTGGTGGCGGTGAAGATGGGGGAAGGGAAGGGTGTGAGAAATGTTTCTACAGTCCTGCCTAATGCCTCCAAATCTCCTTGACTAATTCCCCACAGTCACTCATATACCCCTTTTCACGGCAGGGCAAGCCGTGTGATGCCTGCAGGCATCACACGGCTTGCCCTGCCCCCTCTTTGGAAGCTTATCTTTTGATCTTCCAAGTGCATAACTTTCTGCCCAATTACTTGTTGTCAACCCATCAGAGCAGGTCAGCCGCACAGCTCAGAAGTCTCACTGTTCCACTTGGCCTAGGTTGCTCCCATCCTCAGCACCCTCATCTGCAGAGGCGGAGAACAACAGCCCACATCTCTGTGCCCTCACGAGGAGGTTCGGTCAGAAGGTGAAACCTAGGGGGACTTAGGCACAGGACGAAAGAGCAGAGTGGGTGAAAGGAACCCTCATGGGGCTTCGTCTTGTGTACTCAACCGGGACTGAGCTTCACCAGATTAAGAGGTTAAAAAAAGCTTAACCTCTTTTACTGGGAGGCCAAGCAAGGACCAAGATGGCAGAGCCTGGGCAGGGGAGGGAGATCAGGAGGAACTAAGAGAGGCTCACATGGGCCCAAGGAACCAGCATAGCAGTGTAACCACCACCAGTCCTGGGAGTCCCTGGCAGAGAAAACCAGAACTGGGAACGCAGAGGCACTGCTTTCTCTCTACTCAGCAATATGCCTTGGGGTCCTTTCTTTCCTCTGAGCCTCAGTTTTGTTGTCTATAAAGCAGGGATTATGACATCCACCTTATCTGCCGCCACCTTATCTGAGCTCTCTGTAAAGCTAGAGTAAGGTGAGTGAGTACGGAAGCACTTGGAATAGGTAGAGCACTACCTCACGGGCTTGTTCTCATTCAGCTCAGACCCCACTCAACAGGATAGGTGGACAGGGTGAGAAGAAATGAACAGGGACGCTTAGAGAGTGGAGGGTGTGGAGGCTCCTATTTTCCACGTGAATCTAAGATGATTGGCCCTGTGGAGCATCTAGTCCAGTCTCATTTGACAGATGAGAAACTGAGGCCCAAAATGAGGGACTTCATGGTCCATGGCCCCAAAGTGGGTCAGAGGACAAACTCAGGGTCCGAGGATCCCAGGGCAGTCCGTCTTCAACCCCACATCCCTGGTTCTCCAAATGGAAGCCAGAATGGAGACCACTGGACTCACTCAGTTGCTAAATCACTGGTGAATAGCTACATGATTGAAATGAAGGGCTTAGTGTGGGCTGGATGAGACTCTATTTTTTAAACCATTGTGTTTAGAACCCTGGAAAATCAGTTTTCAAGATCCAGAGCATTCACGAGCTGAATGAATGTCGAAGTTAGGGATTGCCTATCAACTTTCTCTTCTCTTCCTTGGGCATCACTGGGCTCCAGGATAGGGGAAGAAAGAGAGTTCTCCTAGGAGCCAGTAATAGACAAGTGTCAGGAGTATAGGAGGTGCCTACCCTCCAATAAACAGTCCACATGTACCTCACCCTACTTTGTCTTTTCAATGACACTGCTGCTGCTGCTGCAGGGGCTAAGTCGCTTCAGTCTTGTCCAACTCTGTGCGACCCCATAGACGGCAGCCCACCAGGCTCCCCCGTCCCTGGGATCCTCCAGGCAAGAACACTGGAGTGGGTTGCCATTGCCTTCTCCAGTGCGTGAAACTGAAAAGTGAAAGTGAAGTTGCTCAGTCGTGTCTGACTCTTCGCGACCGCATGGACTGCAGCCTACCGAGCTCCTCAGCCCATGGGATTTTCCAGGCAAAACCACTGGCATGGGTTCCAATGACACTAGGTATAAATAATCTCAGAATGTCCATTTTCAGGTGAAAACAAACACGGGGACTTAGATAACTCAAGTATATTGAGTCACAAGTTAGCATCAGGTTTGTACCTAAGGCATCTCTATGCCACAGTGAGATTTCTTTCATTTGCAACTTCTGTTCCAAATCTTTCTCACATGAGCTCCTGCAAAGCATCGGAACCACCGAAGAGCATGCTCATTTCAGCCATGAGGGTCTATAAAACACTCTCTCCCTGCTTCATCCACTAGCTTGCATGTTTTTGTCTTCTAGTTCATTCATCATTATGCAAGTATTATCTGAGGATGGCACTGGGCTGGGGTTGAGGGGGCTGAAGCACACTCTGACTCCCTGATTTTGAGAGCTGGTGAGAGTGGGGAGTCAGGGAGGCTCCAATCAGGGAAGGACAGCTGTGCCACTGAGAGAGGCACACAGGTATGTGTCTGGTGTATCTATCTGGCGAGAATAGAGAAGGAAACACATCTGTACAAGGTGAGGCCTCAGGTGTTCAGGAAGACCAGTGGGATGTGGGATCTGGACTGAGGCAGGATGAGAAGGGGCTAGAGTTGAGGACACAAAGTCTGGGGCTGGTGTGTGAAGGATTCTGAGGCTGCACTAAGGCGCTAGTTTCTTCCCCAAGTCAGCCCAGATGTAGGTGGTCCCTTGGGTGGCTTTGTCGAGCCTCAGTCTCCCTGCTGTGACCTGAAAGCCTTGAACGTTGCAGTGAGGGTCCTGTGTGAAGGTGAGCAGGACAGAGAGCAATGGTAGAATGTGCTGAGCAGCTCCAGGGGAGGATGTGAAGCGAATGCAAATCACAGATATTTATAATTGCAGCAAACTGAGACTGCGGGCCGCCAAGCACTCCCTCTGGAAATCCTGAAAACCTGCCGCCATGGGGCTGTGCCCAGATCCCAGCTGGAGGCTGACTTCTCTCTTCTCAGCTCCTGCCAGGCTGTTCCTCATACAACAAACACTGAGCTTCCCGGGCAATTCCACCCACAGAGGCGTCAGCTCTGCACCCTTCCGTCCTCCAAGTCCTGAACTCCCAGGTTCTGGCAAGTTCTTTTTTAGTCCACAGTGCCTTACCAGGCAGCCCTGTGAAGGCTAGACTCCCAGAGCCAAGAAGCAGCTGAGAAACAATCTGATTCCCATTAGTCCCCTCATACAGCCCCTCACTGATGGAGCCGCCCCCACGCCAGGCTTGTACCAGGCACCTGAGGAGCTGATAGGCAAGGCTGGGTGGGAACTGACTTCAGAGAGAGAGACGGGAGAACTTCCTATCAAAGAAAGGGAAAGACCAGCCTTTTCTTCTTTTGTTAAATACAAGGGAAACTTCTTTTTCGAATGTTATCTTTTATGGGACCCC
>SJYQ01006681.1:40411-184323 GCA_006410935.1 Redunca redunca | reverse complement strand
TCCCACCCTCTGCTCACCCAGCTGAATCCAACCAGAAGCCAGAGGGCAGAGTACCTACTAAGCTCCCCAGCAGTCTGCCTCCTGGAGAGGCAGGACAGGAAGGAAGGAGCATGGATGTGGAAGGTCACACAGAGAACACCCAGCACAGCGCTGCTGGCAGCTGCTGGCAGCTTCCCTAGGCAAGAAATTGGTGGAGGGGCTGGGGTTAGAGGGGGAATCAGTAGCGCAATTGTCTCAGAGCAAAGTCATGCCAGAGCCCAGCTGCAGCTCTCTGGGAGCCAATCTGGCCCTAAGTCTCAGGGGAGCACAAGAAAAACCAGACCAAGTGCTCCCAAGAGACCTTACTAACACCACAGGCAAGGCTGGCCATCCTGGGGGCTGGGTTTAAATCCCAGTTCCTTCATCTTGCTTGGTGTGACTCCAGACAATTCATCAAATCTCTCTGAATCTCTCTCTGTGTCCTTGTCTGTAAAATAGATTTAAAAACTCAGGATGAGGTGAGGTGAAGTCGCTCAGTCGTGTCTGACTCTTTGCGACCCCCTGGACTGTAACCTACTAGGGCTTCTCTGTCCATGGGATTCTCCAGGCAAGAATACTGGAGTGGATTGCCATTTCCTTCTCCAGGGGATCTTCCCGACCCAAGGATCGAACCCGGGTCTCCCGCATTGGAGGCAGACGCTTTAACCTCTGGTACTTTATACACTGGGGTGTTGCACAAGTCAGAAGGCCACGTAAGAAGCCACAGAAGAATGCCATGGACCCCACACTGCCTAAACCATCCAAACCTCACTTGCTCTCTGTAAAACAAGCCCCTACTGCCTAGATTTGAGGAAGGTTAAAGACAAGGGAGCCCTAGAATCATTTCATCAACCTTCTCTCCTATGCAAAGAAGACACTGAGAGGAAGGCCCCACAGTTAGTGGCAGAGCTGGCCACACAGGCCTCCTCTCACGAGCCCATGGTGCCCCTCCAAGCTGCTCTTGCACATGACAATCAGATGAGATAAAGGACAACAACGTGTTTTGCCCATTGTATGGTAATTGTTATAATTGTAATTAATAACAATTTGTGCCCCACATACCTCTCTAGGGCTGAAAAGTCCCATCAGTAACTATATCTTCAAGGGCCTGGTGAAATGTGATGATTTTACCAGGGTAAAACACATGAATACCTAAGTGCACATCAGCAGGTGTGTTCATCACAGTGGCTAAGGATAAATGTCACCTAGTGGAGGACAAAATCCTGAAGGCACCAGAACACAGGACAGGCAAGTTGTGATGGACAGAAGCTGGCTGGGAAGGAGAGGGCCTGATATGTTCCCTTTGCAAGAAGAAAAGCTCAGGTAGGGTCTTATGAGGCTGAAGGCTTAGTCCAAACCTCAATTTAGAGGAGGAATTGAATAAAGGATGCAAGCCCAGAGGCTGAAGGGCCTGCCAAGGCCTCCCCGAGGGTTGGCAGAACCAGGTTCCACTCTCAAGGTGATTCATTAGCAGCCAGACCCTATGGGGTAGACACGTCCATGTGTGGACTCCTCAATGAAGAGTTTGTTCATTACAATGGGATCCCATGCTACACTGCGGCTTTCTATCTGAAAGCTCTTCATGAGTTAAGATCTTTGGCTTTCAGACTGTCTGGATCCCTCACATTCCACTGAGCTGGTTCTGTCCTGCTTCTCCCACACTTCCCATTCCTCAACTGCTCCTCTGCTCAGCCAGGATTGGTAACTCGTCCCTACATTCATTCAACAAATACCACTGAGCACCTCCTGTGGATCAGGCACATTGGTTATCACTAGGGAAGCAGCGGTGGAGCCCTATGCACCCAGAGCTGATGGTCTAGGGGAGTTTGATGGAATCTTCCAAACTCCGTAGAAACAAAGTCATGAGCAAAGATGGGCTTGGTCCAGAGTCTGAAGCTGAGCAAAGCCATCTACTGCTCCTAGAAGGTGGCCTTCATCACAAATATCTTAAATAGGACTGTATGTAGTCCATCCAGAGAGCCCACCCCTCTCTATAAAGACAAGGGAAGTAGAGCGTTATGTCTCTAAATGTGAGAGGTAGCTAGGTACCTGGGTTCCCAGGTAGCTTAGCTAGTAAAGAATCAACCTGCAATGCAGGAGACCCCGGTTTGATTCCTAATGGAGAAGTTCCCCTGGAGAAGGGATAGGCTACCCACTCCAGTATTCTTGGGCTTCCCTAGTAGCTCAGACAGTAAAGAATCTGCCTGCAATGCGGGAGACCTGGGTTTGATCCCTGGGTTGTGAATATTTCCCTGAAGGAGGGCATGGCAACCCACAGCTGTATTCTTGCTCAGAGAATGCTGGACAGAGGAGCCTGGAGGGCTACAGACCATGGGGTCTCAAAGAGTCATACATGACAGAGCAACTAAGCACACAGCCAGATGCCCTAGTGCAATTCTCAGCTCACTTCTTAGTGTATGACCCTGGATGAGTTCCTTCACCTCTCTGAGCCTCTTCTCCTCCTCTGGCTTCTAAAAGCAATTATAGTGTGTCTCTCATGGCACCACTATAAGAATTAGAAAGAGGAACACATGTCGAGCTCTGAGAACAGTTCTCAGCATGCCAAGGATTCAAGAAATTCTCTGTTTGCTTGTTTTTCAAATGTGTATTTATTAATTTTAATTTGGGGAGTGGGCTGCATTGGGCCTTACCTGTGCCACTCAGGATCTTTCATAGCCCATGTGAGCTTAGTTGCCCCTCCGCACATGGGATTATTTCTTCAGCCAGGGATCAAACCCATGTCCCCTGCTTTGGAAGGCAGATTCTTAACCCTTGGACCTTTAGGGAAGTCCCTACTCGCTGACAGTTTTTATAGGTAAACTGAGGCCAAGATGGGCTGTGACTCATCTACGGCCTCTCACCTAGATGCAGATGCAGGGCTGGAACTCAGATGTCTCAACACCAGGCCAGTGCTCTTTCCATTCTACCTACTACCTCCCCACGGGAATATCCACAATGTGAATTTCGTGATAATCCCATTTGAATGTCTAAACAAACTGGGAAATTGAGATTGTATTACCGTACAGAACCTTTCTCATTTGGGCCACTAGAAAGGTCATATTTCTTCCACTCAAGTAACCCCATGGCCAGCAACTAATCACCTGCCTTAGGAAACCGAAGCCTCTGGTCTACCTCCCTGGCGAGCACTCAGGGCCAAGTGTTTCCTTCCGGCCTTATCTCACTGAATCACTGTCCCCCTGCAGCCCTAATCTCTAGTTACTTCCCCATCGCACTTATTTGCCTAGATTGAGTGCTGTTTTCACAATTCCGTTGGCTAGAGCTTTGCGAAGAGGTGCAGAATCTCTGAGTCCCTGATGTGAAGATCTGGGGCCCTGCGATGGGCCAGCAGACCCACTGAGTCATGGCCGGGGTGGTGGCCAGTCTATGGCCAGAACTCGGTGAAATGCACACACATGGGTATTTGTGTCACACCAAAGCATGTTTAACAGCTCACTGAAAACTCACAGCCTGAGCCCTAACCACTTACTGATTCCACTGAATCACAAAGTATTAGAGCTCAGTGCCACTTTAGAAATGATTTGCTCTGATCTCCCTCTTTTGTAGGAGCGCTAGAGGCTTAGTGGAAATCAGAATAAAGAGCAACAGAGTTCAGGGCTTCAGAGTTCAGACCCTGTAGTTGTTTGACCTGCTCAGGCTCAACCCTGACTTTATGAATTACTGTGAGGCCCTGGTCAAGTTGCTTCATGTCTCTGCACCTCAGTTTCTTCATCAGTCAGACAGGGTAGAGGTTTATAACTTATGGAATGTTATGAGAACTGGGTAAGTTAATAACTCATGAAGTGCTTAGAACAGTGCCTGGCACATAAGCACCGTAGGTTTGTAAAGCAAACTGGGAAGGCAGGTGACTGTGAGTGACAGTGAGTCGCAAGGCCACTCTGGGCACACATAGGTTGGATTAACTTACGTCTGCTTGCCTGTATGCTAAGTCGCTTCAGTCGTGTCTGACTCTCTGTGACAGTATGAACTCTAATCCACTTGGCTCCTCTTTCCAAGGGACTCTCCAGGCAAGAATATCGGAGTGGGTTGCCACGCCCTCCTCCAGGGGATCTTCCCGACCCAGGGATCAAACTCGCATCTCTTACATCTCTTGCACTGGCGAGTAGGTTCTTTACCATTAGCGCCACCTGGGAACCCCACTTGTGTCTGAGTTCCCCTGTCTCTCATTGTCAAGTTGACTGCTTTCCTTGCTAGGATGATGAGGCCTGGGAATCCCACTCCGAGCTGCTGTCTGAGATTCCAAAGCAGCTGTTTGGAAGGAAGAGCGTGACCACCAGTGGCCGCACTGGCCTGGCTGAGGCAAAACACTCTGCAGCTTCATTCTTGTATTGACCTGTGACCACCAGTGGCCGCACTGGCCTGGCTGAGGCAAAACACTCTGCAGCTTCATTCTTGTATTGACCTGGGTCAAGCCATTGCAGGAGGCTCCTTGGAGGGAAATGGAGTCTGCGCTCTGGCTTTTGTTAGATGATGCAGGAACCTCCCCTTCTCCTACCTCCCCCTCCCCCCACCCCGTTACTCTCTGATCCACCTCCTCTTTGATCTCTTGAAACTGGCTGAGGACTCACAGAACACGCTCTTTTGTTCCACCCAGGTGTTCTCTTTTGGACCCTGATTCTATTTAAAAAGCCCTGTGATTCTGCCCCTGGTTCTGCTGGTTGGGGTTTTGAGAGTGGGGAGAAGAGAGTGAGGGAAAAGGTATTATATACACAAATTGAATGTGTACATGTGTGCGTGCTCACTCGCTTCAGCTGTGTCTGATTCTTTGCTACCCCATGGACTAACCCTCCAGGCTCCTCTGTCCATGGGATTTTTAAGGCAAGAATACTGGAGTGGGTTGCCATGCCCTCATCCAGGGGATCTTCCTGACCCAGGGACCCAACCCGCATCTCCTGCATGTCCTGCATGCGAATGGATTCTTTTACTGCTGAGACACGGGGGAAGCCCTTGAACTTGTACAAAAGGTTATAATTCAGGGGAGGCACGGCTCACTGAAGATGAGGAAAGAGGACCAGCCACCTCACTGGTGCCTGACGTAAGACTTGAGTGACAGGGAGGTGCCCCAGACTCCCGTGGATCCTCAGCAGAGTAAGCTGTCCCCATATCCTTCTCTGGGTGCTGGGCCATTGACGCTGAGAGCAGGGGGATGGGTGGAGAGGGGCTCAGACTCAGTTTGCTCCTCTCCTCACCCTTCACCCCTTTCTCTGATCTCCAGCACCCTAACTCAGTCCTTCATCACTCTCTTCTCTCAGCTCAGCCCCTTCTCCAGTCCTACTGCTGGTTCCCCTGCCCTCCCCACTAAATTGCAGCCAGCTTCTCTTTAAACCATGTCCTGCTGAAACACCTCCGGCCTCCCTGCAGCTGCTAGAACAAAGCAGACTAACTCCTCACTGACCCTCAAGTCCCACTGATCTTAACTCCTACAGCTCCCCGTCAAATTATGCTCTGCTTTTCCACCCCAAGCAGTCATTCTTTATCCTCCACTAGGAAGACCTCATCACTATACCTCCGTGGAAACCATGGGCTCCAATCATTTACCTGCAGGGTGGCCTTGGGAAAGTTACTTAACCTCTCTGAACCTCATGTTCTTCATTTTCAAAGTGGTGCTAAGAGTGAAGGGCTTTCGTGAAGAGGAACTAAGATAATACTTAGCACAGTGCCTAGAACACAGGGAGAATAGAATAAAAGGTAACTGTAATCAGAGCCATGGTCATAATGATGTTGATGATTGGTCTGTCTTAAGTCATTTCTGCCACATAGCCTTCTATGATTTCCTAACTGAGTACTAGTTCTTTTTCTTTTGAAGCTTCCCTGTCTGATGGCTGTCCCCATGTTCTACATAGTTTTACAGAGATATTTCCAATTATCCTGTTTCCCTCCTTGAAAGCAGAAACTGATCTTCCTCTGAATTCTTGGTTTCATCTAAAAATGGATTCTAGCCTTTCATAGGTGCTCAGTAAAGTTTCTGTTATTTGAATGTTCCTCTGGACCCTGGATGCAAGGAAGTTAATGGTGATCCCAAGCTGCTTGGGAGCAATGGGTCCCTTTTTAGAAAGGAGGGAGAGCCACTCACAATGGGACTCTGCCTGCAGGGACATGCAGCACAGCCTGGGCAACCAAAGGGACCAACAGGTCAGCTTGGTGAACTCTGCCCTCATGCCCCAACATCCTACTTCCCAAAGCCTGGACCAGTGTTGTTCTTGGTTACCAGAAAGAACTGGGGAAGCGTGTATGAGAGAGAAAGTGCTGAATTTGTCACTGAGACATTTCTTGGGAAATGGGAGAAGGAGCAGGAAGAGGTCCTAGTTTCTAAGACTTGGGGAAGGAGAATGCTAGAGGCGGGGGAATGACCTATGGCTTACACTCTTCTTCCAAGCTCAAAGGGAAGATGCTGTCCTTGTATATGCAATTGGTTAGGAAAATTTTCCTAGTTACAAGGAGCTCCTCAGCTCACTGTGAGTGAATGCGGAGGGGTCCCAGCTTTCTGGTTCATCTGAATTGCAAGCCTTGGCTGGCAACCACAGTTACCTCTGCCCCAAGCTGACCTCATTTGAAATTCCCGTGTTGCTGTCATGGCCAGAGCTAAAACCTGATCACAGAGCTCAGCGGCTCTGGGCTGTAGGTCAGTTCACTCTCAGTAGCTGTTTCTTCTGAATCCCAGTGTGCAGAGACAGGCTGACTGCCCCCACCCCCAGGAGTCTAGACTTGGAGAGCACCCCAGGGATCATGACGCCTAGTCTAACTCTAGCCCCGAGAGGAAGGGTCATCCCACCGGGCAGTGATGGAGCCAAGAATGGAATGCAGAGTTCTGGCCCTGAGTCCAGGGCACTTTCCACTCACCCGAAAAGCCCCCAAAGACTGTTCAATCCGAGGACATAACCCGCAGAGAAAGAAGGAGATTGTGAAATGCTTCCACTAGAAGCCCAGGGCTGGCTGAGAGCCTAGAAAGTTCTCCAACCCTCCTAACCTAGTCACAGTTCAGCAGTTTTCATCCTACTCGTCCATGTTAACTCTGTCTTCTACGAGGGCAAGTCCTGCCTTCCAACAAGCAGCTCTGAAAACAGCCATGCTGACTTCTGCTTGTATCTTCCCGGACACCTCTGCAGGCAAGACCTTTCCATTGAGCAACCACCTTGTGCAAACCAGCTCTTCTTTGCCCTCCATGATTACTCGGCAACTCTGCACAACAGTAACCCAAATGTTTGTTTTTATTTCAAACTTCAGATTGGAAAGCTAGCTGTGTGTTTTCTTTCTTTCTCTTGAGGAAGTTACCAGGGACCTGGGGGACTTCTCATCTTCAGCTCTTGATTGCTACCTCCACACATCCCCATCTTTTGTGACCCCCAGTCTGTGCCAGGTGACCCAGGACATGCCAGGGAAGAAAAGATATCCCTCCAGAGGGAAGATGTTCCTCCCAAATGGAGCCTCTCACTCAACCTCCCCCTAACCTCCCAACTCCAGGGTCACCAACCAACTTTTCTCTCTACTGCCTCCTGCCAGCCTGGATCATTATCCCTCAGTTTTCTAGTTTACAAAGCATTTTAACCTCATGGTATATGATGTCCAAGGCCTCCCTGACAGTGGGGCAATATTTCACATTTGAGAGAAGACAGTCCCATGCAATTATGCATATATCTGGAAATGATCTGTCCAAGTTTACATAGACAGCAGCAGCAGCAGCCTCCTGATTCTAAGCCCAGTGTTCCTTATGATCTCTCTTCTCCCAGCTACTCCCTTATTATACATCTTGCATATTCAGCTAAAAGGAGTTTTCTAGATCACCATTGTTCTCTGACTACTCTCACATTCACAAAGCTTCAGAGATTCCTCCTGCCTCCAGGATAAAATTCCAGTGATTTGGCTGATCTTTCAAAGCCCTCCACAGTGTGACTTCAGAGTGTTTCCTCAACATTATTTCCACTGCTTCTGTTGGGTGGGTCTGATTGAATTTTCAATACTATCTTCTGCACTTTTTAAACATTTGGACCTTTGTCTTGTGGCTTCTCCGGACCTCCTCCCCATACTTCACCCCAGATCTAGCCTTCAAAATGCTGTTTCCTTCAGGGCTACCTCCTGCTAGAAGTCTCCTTAGATGGCTTCAGCCCACAGTAAACTCTCCCTTATGACATCCTTCAGCCTTCATCAGCCACCCCACTCTCCTGGCCTCAGAGCAAACCTGTGTCAGGGAAGACTGAAGCTTGCCTTTACCTGCCATCTCCCACCTCAGCCCAGGCCTGGGCATTGAATATTGAAAAAGAGTCAGTCACATACATCTATTGATAGTTCCCTACTAAATGCTAGGTTCAAGAAAACTTAGGGGTAGTATTTGCCTTCTCATGACCAAACAAGTAAGAAAGACAGAGAAAATGTTGGATCAAAAGTAAAAATCTTCTATTCCATAACTGTTTAGTGGACCTCTTTTCTCAGAGAAAGAAGAGGAATAAGAAAGGGATAGAGCAGGATGGTTCAAGTCCAGATCAAAGAGCCTGATTTCCATCACTGGCTCCTCAGGACCTGGTAATGAACATACAGCATTGTCCCGGTACCATGTACCTTAAAAGTGAAAGTGAACATGCTGGTCTCTCAGTCATGTCCGACTCTTTGAGACCCCATGGACTATAGCTTTCCAGGCTCCTTTGTCCACGGCATTCTCCAGGCAAGAATACCGGAATGGGTTGCCACGCCCTTCTGCAGGGGATCTTCCCAACCCAGAGATGGAACCCTGGTCTCCCACACTGCAGGCAGATTCTTTACCGTCGGAGTTATAAGAGAAGCCCATACTATTCAGCTTGGAGCCTCAGTTTTTTCAACTGGAGAATGTGAATGATTGACCCTGCCTAGCCCATATCTCTCCATAATGGATGTGAATGTGCTTTGTGAGTTTAAATGCTAAACCTGTATGAGGGATGGTTAAAGCTCGGGCCACCCACTCCTGCCCAGTGTCTTTCCTCTCTTAAAATCCATGAAGCCATTTGGATCAACAGAGAAGCGAATGCTCCCTTTTTTACCTATGCTGTTGACCAATGGCCTTTGATGCTGGAAAAGTCCCATGATCCTTGAGCTATTATTAGGGATGGTTACATTGGCAGAGGGAGGCTATAAACAGCCAGCAGGGCCATCATTAACCTTTGGGTTTCCCATTTCAGGAACCAGTTTCAAAATAAACCTTTCCACTGAAGAGAGTGCGTGTCTGCAGTTGCTCATGACCCACTGAAAGGAAAGGGAATTGCACTTTGAGAGATTGGGGAATTTGTCTTCCGTGAGTTTGCTCAGCCCAGCCCTTAATCATGAAACATGGCTCCAAACTGCAGACTTGAATCTTGAAGTTCAGCCAAGTTGGGTGGACTTCCGAGTGCCTCCATGGCTGGCTCCTCTGAGCCTCAGTGCCCTGCTCCAGGAAAATGACCACAACACACAGTGAGGGGACAAAATCTCAGGGAACAGTAAGGGAGTCAGGAAGGGAGGAGTCTGGGGCTGAGGGTTTCTGCTGTTCTTGCTCCCAAGTCCATGCCTGCCTCGGAGCTCCCCATGGGGATTTAGACCTCTCACATTTTAATTTGAAGTACCCCTGGGGGTTCCAGGTTCCCATGGCCCAGCAGGCTGCAGTGAACTATCCCTCATCGCCCCCTTCCCCTACCACACACTGGTAACCTTGCTTCATTTACGGCCCCCCCACCACCTCTAAAGCAGCCAGGATATTTTAAAAACCCTTGTTTTGATCTCCTTTGCATATCAGTTACACTATTTCTGAGCGTGTTTATTTTTATTTTTTTTTTCCGGTGGTGAGCCCGTTGCTTTGAGCTGTCTGCTCGCACGTTTCCACTTCCCCTCGCTTTCCTGTGCACTGCTGTGGCCTCTAGGCATGTGGCGCAGGCTACAGTGAATGGTTCTCATGGGCCTGTGGCCTTTGAAGGAGCGGGGAGGCAGGTTCTTCTGCCAGTGGTGCTCCACTGCTCCTGACATCTGCAGAGGATAGATGAAATTTCAGTTATGTTTCCTCTGCCTCATCTCCCGACAAAACCAGTTCTGTTGCTCAGTCTGAGACATGGGGCTCAGATAGGGAAAGGGCTCTGGATTGGGCATGAGAGAGACCAGAGTGTTCATTCCAACTTTGACACTGACCTTGAAAAAATCCTCTACCTTCTTTGCGTTGGCCTTAAATTTCCTAAACTTCCTTCTGGCTCTAAATTCTAGGATTCTAACCAACATGGGGTTGCTACCCTATCACCAAGCAAGATAGCTTCTATTCTGAGGATCAGCTTCAGAGATGGTTCTGAGATGGACATGTTGGAGATGCAGAAATGACTGTGATACTCCCGTCTCAGGGAGTAAATTTGTGGGACAGAACATCTCATCTCTTGCTGATAGGATCTTGTAAAATGTATGTGTGATGACTTGTGAAATGTCCAAGCTAAAGCTTTCAAGTGACTCACGATGTATGTCTAAATCTCCGTNTTTTTTTTTTTTAAAGAAAAATTAATAACTGTAAAGTACTCCGAGTTGCTTTGAAAAGTTGGGATAAATGTGAAGTGTCACTATCATTAAGTGTGAGGCAATACTTCCCACCCCCACCATGTCCCGGGGTGACAATGTGAGCTGTGTGACAGGCTATTTTTAAATTATCATCTCTGGAAGCATATGGTCCTGCTCAGTGCCAAAAAGAGAAATGACCTGCTTCTGTTTATTTACTCGTTGGTTTTGATCTGATGGAGCATTTTCTGTTCTGTTAAGATGATCCTTTATACCCTAAAATTTTCAAGCAAATAGTGAAGGTTTTCTGCAACATAGCCTACAAGAGACCATGTCAACATAACTTGCTTAGACAACAATAAAGGCCATAAGAGGACAGTAGTGTGTTTATACAAATCTTCCTTCTGTGTCAATGAAGACATTTGAGGGTTTGCCTGGTTGATGTTGATGATGATGATAACGATGGTGACGGTAATGATTTATTTTGTTTTAGGTTTTATTAATAACAACTGCTACCGGCTAAAGCTGTTTTCTGCTCCAAATATACAGCCCTGGTGGCTCAGCTGGTAAAGAAATATACAGCAGCAGCTTTTGAAAAGCTTCACGTTTGCTGCCCCCTCTAATTGACCTGACTTCACCCTCTGCTTGGCAGGACTCCTGAATTGAGTTAAACTTCTGGGATTTGATTTCTGATACCAAATCCCTGGAAAGATATCCAGCCACTCAGGTGAAAAAGGAAAGAGATGAAAACATCTATTTTGTGGGACCTGACTTTTGTACAAGGCAGATGAAACACCCCGGTCGAACTAAAGAAAGAAGGATAAGAAGAATCCTAAATTTTCTCTTTCTTTTTTTATTTATTTTTTTCTGTAAAGTCCAGAGTCAAAGTTTCTTTTCTTGGGGTCAAGTGATAACCAAAGATAGAAGTAATGAGATTTTGTGGCACTTCACTTATTTAATTTAAAAGGTAATTTATAAAAGTTAGTAACAAGGAAAACTTTGAAGGTAGGCCCTGCTTCTTCTGCAATTAAATGACTGAATCAAAAAGATGTGAAAGGAATGTAAAAAGTTCTGGATGCCTCTGGGGACAAATAAGAGAATCGATTATGGAAATTCACAAAAGTTCAAGGTTTAAATATTGTGAAGCACAGATACAACCAACTACAGGTCTTCCTCAAGCACTAGTGAGTGCTCTTCATCAGAGAAGTTTAAGAGGAGAATGGATGCATATTTCCTGGAGATATTGGAGCAGAAGTTCTGAAATTGGCCACAGGTGTGAACAGGTGAACTTTATGATTTTGGCCAGCTCCTAAAATCTTTCTTTGGATCAGCCAGTAACTTCAAACCCTTTTTTTATGCAGAGACAAATAGACACTGTGAGACCATTTTGGGTTTTCTGGACTCTTCTAGTGTTCACATAGAGATGCTCCCTATTTCTTGGGAGTTTGGGCAACCTTGCCCAATTTAACCCAAATCCCAAAGTTGAGACACGAACAAAGGAGGAAAGATTAATAAGGTGACTTTGTTCTCCCATTACAAGCAGAACTCTTTCACTTACATGTAATTCCCTCTCTTACTGTTTCTGTTGGTCTGGTCCAAACCACAGCATCCCGAGTCTGAACTCCCCCACCATCCCCCTTCTCTCCTGTATCTCCCCACAAGTCCATCTTTCATATGTGAGTCCTCCTAAATCATTATCATGGCTTATTGTTGACCTAAAAACTGTCCTGACTTTCCCTTTCCAATAACTCTCTCAAATCCTTAAATCCATAACTCAAGCTTGATGGTGACTCTAACACCATGTAGATTGATCTACCAAGAAAGTCTTCCACTATTTGACTTCATTATGCCACACCCTGGTGTAGAGATTTTCTGTCTTCTTTATCTACTTCATCATCCAACTCAAGCCTTACCTCCTCCAGGAATCATTCCCAATATCTCCAGCCTGGCTTGAAGATCTCAGCTTCTCTGAGCTCCTACAAATCTTAGAGTCTTTACCCATCATTTAAGCAGTTAATAAAGCCTTGAGGTGTTTCACATATTTCATTTGGATACCCAAATGAGTTGTCTTGTTTCCTAATACGGGGTTATAAGTTCCTGGAGTGCAGGGATCATCTCTTATGTTTCTTTTGTTATTCCCCTCTTGCCTAGCACATTGTTGGATACAGAGTAGTAGCAATAATCCTTCACTCTCACAGCAGCCTTTAAGGTTGAAACAGCACTTCCATGTGTCATTCAAATGATTCCTGAAACAAATAGCAAGGTCCACAAGGCGGACAATGAGTGGCATCCTACAAGTGAGGAAACTGAGGTCCAGCAAGCTGCACATCCCATGGGGATTCTAAGCCAATGCTCTCCCAATTATAATTATCAGAAGAGTAAACAAATGAACAGATCTTGCAGTTCAAATATTTGTAGGTAGCCAAAGGGAAGTGACCTTGTGTTTCACCACTGCCTGTTCTGTTGATGTAGGTTGACCTCCAAAACAGGCTAAAGAATCCACTTTGTATGGGTAGACTCTGTTTGAGAGACAGATGGCCCCTGCCCCTCTGACTTCATCTGGTAATAAGAAGAGATTCCATGGAGAAGCCCGAGTGCTTTGGAATGTGTTTGTGTAGGAGTCTAGATGGAAATCAGCAACTTCAGGGCAAACCTCTGAACCTACCCATCCTGAGGCTTCTAGGACTCTGACCAAGGCAGGTAGAAGGGACCAGTCTGGAAGAGGCCTCAGGCGCCAAACAGTCCTCAGTGGCCTTCATCTCGTTAATTGGTAAATTCACCCTCTCACATTTAAAGACATTTTAAAAGCCTTTGGAAACGTGTTCCTCTTCCTACAGAAATTACCTCTGAATTTTCTAGTGAAAAGTCTGCCAGCTTTGTTCAGCCAAGTTTCTTTTCCCTCCTCTTTTCTTTGACCATGAAATCAGCTTTGGTGCCAGCGCTCAGATCTAGCAGGTGTTTGACGCATCATGTACTGTGATAAGAGTTGGTTACAGAAGTTCATTCAAGCTAATCACCATAGCTTTTGAGGCATCATTGCCACTGATCATAAAACTGTCCTTGAAAACCAGAAGCCCAAGATATTCAACCAGAATGTATTCTTTTCTTTCTACTCTTATGTTCTCTGTGTCCTCTCCACATCTGGTGTAATAGAGAGAGGAATAGAAGTCAGGGGATGGGGCCTTGAATCCTGATTCTGCCCCAAGCTAGCCATGTGACGCTGGTGAAGTCATTTCTCAGTTCTGAGCCTTGTGGCTCTTTTTTACAATGGAGAGGTGAGAGTGGAAGATTGCCAAGTTCTCTATAAGTCTTGATATGTCCTGAAGAGAAGACAAAGGCATGCTTGCCTTTCCTCACCCGGAATGTACTTTACATAAGTGAATTTACTTCCTTTTTTTTACTGGTTTGTTCCTCTAGTCAGGGGTGACGGGAGCGATGCTGCCCACATGAGCTTGGAGAGGGAGGGGGACTATGTGAGTGTATGGGTGGGGAGGGGCTATGCTGGTAAGTAAAGGAGCTGCTGCTGCTGCTGCTAAGTCGCTTCAGTCGTGTCTGACTCTGTGTGACCCCATAGACGGCAGCCCACCAGGCTCCCCCGTCCCTGGGATTCTCCAGGCAAGAACACTGGAGTGGGTTGCTATTTCCTTCTTCAATGAAGTGAAAGTGTAGTCACTCAGTCGTGTCCGACTCTTAGCGACCCCATGAACTGCAGCCCACCAGGCTCCTCCGCCCTTGGGATTTTCCAGGCAAGAGTACTGGAGGGCAAACACCACTAATTACTTCAACTACATAATACTTATTTTTGTGATGATATTAAAGGACCTTCCGGGTATTTAGAGTATGAACACCTACAGGAGAATGATGAAGAAATTTTCAGTTCCATAATTGTTCCTGAAAAGGCATTCAGAAATTCTAATTCTGCAAATTAGATTACTTTAGTGGGGAAAAAATGTGAGAAAAAAATTTTCATATCAAGAAGAAAAAAATATCCCCTTGCTATTCTTTGCCCCCAAACCTTTAAAACAGCCCATGGAGAATCAGACTGTAGGTCTTTTTATGCATTAGAGTTTGTACCCAAAAAGTTTGCATATATTTTATCACTTGATCTTTGAAATAATCCTTTGAAAGGAGGCCTTTGTCATTGTCTTCATTTCACAGGCGAGGAAACTAAAGCTCTAACAGGTTTAGCAACTTGTCAGTGTATGCAAATCATAGGTGGCCAAGTTGAGAGTGAACCAGTTGGTCTGGAACTCTTGGTGCTAGGTACTCTTCCACAATATCCCAAGAGGAGTTCTTATTGGCCTCAAACAAAGAGGTGAATGCGCTCCCCTGGTGGTTCAGCTGGTAAAGAATCTGCCTGCAATACAAGAGACCAGGATTTGAGCCCTGGGTCTGGACGATCCCCTGGAGAAAGGAAATGCTACCCACTCCAGTATTTTTACCTGAAAAAAAAGGCTGTGGACGATAGTCCATGGGCTTCCCAGGTTGCACTAGTGGTAAAGAACCCGCCGGCCAGTGCAGGGGACATGAGACATAGGTTCAACTTGAGACACAGATCAGGAAGATCCTCTGGAGGAGCGCATGGCAACCCACTCTGGTATTTTTGCCTGGAGAATCCCAGGGACAGAGCAGCCTGGTGGGCTACAGTCCATGGGGTCGCAAAGACTAGGAGATGACCAAAGCGACTTAGCACACACACAACAGTCCATGGGTCACAAAAGAGTCAGACACAACCGAGCGACTAACAGCATTCACTTTTCCAAAGAGATGAATAGTTATCTACAAGACTGGAGTAGGGGTTATCTCTCGAAAGGTCTAAAGGACTGCTGTACAATCACAGACTGACAGAGCAGCAAAGTCCCAGCCACCCCCGCCACACCCCCCTCCTCCAGATGTCACCCTGGCCTTTTTCTTCAGCTGAGTACTTCCCTGGTACTCTGACCTACTGGGATAAGTTGGTGGCAAAATCGGTCCTGAAATCCTTCAGTTTCATCTTATATTCTTCAAGTTACCTGGTATTAAAAATCAAGTGATTCCACAGAACACGCACTAAAGAGAAGACCAAGAATTATTTTTCTTCAGCCACTAAATAGTCCTGCTGGCCAGAGCTGGGCAGAGTTGACTTTTATCTCAGTTTCTCCCTGGTCTTATATTCACCAACCTCACTAATGTGACATAGAATGGCCATGGCAGACAGAAATGTGACTGCCCATGAGTCATTAATTCTTAACCTTCAGCATGTTTTGAAAATGTGTTGTGAAATGCTTACCAATCAATAATTCCATCACTGGACAGTCGAGAAGCTGGGAGTTGTGCAAGAGGGGAAGTGGGGCATTAATGCTGGTCACTCAGGAGGCTCCAAATTTCTGCTGAGAGCAGGACCTAAAGACACAAAGTCTCCAGAATAGTTTTTAAAGGAATCAAAGAGAGGACCAAGGCTAAGGGGGAGTGAAAGTAAACTTCTGCCCTTGCATGAGGCAGTAAAGTGGGGCAAGCTGTTATTTGCAGAAACTCCCAAGCTAGCCTGTTCGTCCTTTTCTGCCAAAGGCTAAGAGACATGTTACACCCCAGACTGCATCTAGGCATCCCTTCTCCATGACCAGGATGGCAGCCTAAGCTACAGGTATTGCAAGTGTCCTAGGTGAAGGAGGGCGCCTGGTACCAGTGGAAGGAGCACAGAACAAGAAGGATTCAAGCTCCTGTCTGCACTCATCAGGCCCGTGACATTGCGAGTGGTCACATCCTTTGTGGGATTTTCAGGGCCTTCCTTTCTACTGAAAGGAGAAGGCATACAGACCACAGAAAGCTCTGAGGTAGTGAGGGGCATGCAAACAATCTGCAAGCTATACAAACATGAAGGACTGTTGGTAGAAGCCCACCCACCTTGGTTTTGCAAGCTCAGCTGGGAAGAATCCCCTGTTTAGGGAACAGCATAGTCCATGAATGGGGTGCGACTTGTGGTTAGAATGGAAAACTGAAGATTGTCCCACACAGACGACAGAGAAGAATCTTTAGATTCTTAGTGTGTGCCAGCCACTGTTGGCTGGAACAGTGGTGTGATGGTAAATGTTTAACAACTGATTCTCTGGGATGACAAAGCCCGGAACTGTAGCACTTGCTGATTTCCGTGGGGTAAATTCTAGCACCATGCTGATTTCAAGCTACCAATGTGACATCGCTAAACCACGAAGTGAGGAAAAGATGCCCACAACTGGCTCTCCCTACTGAATGCAAGCCAGTTCCATCATTCTACAGAAACTTTGCTCAGTGCTGAGGTTGGTGTCATGCACTTTGAAATCCTTCTTAATACACAAGATTCAAGTTTTAATATCTAGTCACAGTGTCTGTTCCTCCAGTAACTCAAAGATGAAAATTTTTATTTAAATTTGTACTTAGCATTTTTATAGCAAATCTCAATTGTGGATTTCTTTATGGACATTGTTGAGGTCTAAAATACCATTCTATCATCCTAAGTAATGTTCCTCTTCTTCAACTTGCAAATCTGATAATAGATCAGCAATCGAGGTAAAATGGAACACAGCATGAAGATGGAGTCAGGAAACTTGAGACCAGGTGTTAGCAATCTCATCTGTGTGAACTTTTATGTCACCTGCCTTCCCTGAGTCTCAGTTTCTACATCTGTAAAATGGGAACAGCCCTGGTTTGCTTGCCTCATAGGGCTACGGTGAGATCAAAGGCAATCACACCAGTGCAAGTGTTTTGAGGACAGCACAATCCTACTGGGCTTTGTGTGATTGTGATTAACTTCCAAAAATGGATTACTGGTCACGGCTATTCATAAGAATTATCAACCAACACCACACTGGAAAAGCCCTGTACAGGAGCTCAAATCCCTTCCCTGGAGTAGAGCTGCTCCCAGCCAGGATCGGTGTGACATGAAGAGAGCAGCCCCCAGGACTGTGGGGTGGTTAAACTCTGCTGTGCTGGGCCCAGGGACATTGGAAATTACTTGTGCCCACAGACCTTCACACCAAATGACCCATGGAGTTTAAAAACAAGATTGTGTCCAAGCTCTGTCAACCTAGAGCTGGGACAGGGTCAGTGAAGAGCTAGGCAGTAGAGCCTGCTTGATAGATTTCCCCAGCCAACTTGAAGACCATCTCTGAGGGGATGAGGGGGCCTGGGGAAATCTGCATTTTATAAAGTGTCCCTGTTAACACAGATGCATATGACAAAAATGGTACATGATGCAAAACTCAATGGAGTGGAGCAAGGAAAGGGCTCAATCCATGCTGTGCCAGGGCATAGATGGAAAGTAATACTTCTTGAGGGAAACCCAGGAAGACATCACCATAATCCATGACCTGGCCAGGTTTCTTTCTTCTCTTAATAGAATAGCACTGCCCCTACCCATCCTCCCACATACAGGATGATCAAGACATATAGATTTGTCTGGTTGGCACACAGGCTATCAGCCACCAAGGTCTCTGCAAACAAGACCATTGATTGTCAGCCACCAGCTGCTACCAAAGGCTGACACAGAAAGATGGCTTCAAGGGAGGTTTCCCTAAAGCACTGTCTCTCCACCCACTCCTCTAGATATCTTAAAGAAAAAGTTCTGTGGATCCCTGTACCGCTAGTGAACACATCCTAAACTTGACCTCACTGGGGCATGTCAAACAGTGTTCTATCTTTTCTTCCACCCGTTTGGTCAACAAATACTTATCAGGCTCCAATTATGTCAGACACACATACAGAGCTGGAAACTGAGGATGAATGAGATTCCATTTCTGTCTGTTGTTGTTTTTCAGTTGCTAAGTCATGTAGACTCTTTTCGGCCCCATGGACAGCAGCACATGAGGCTTCCCTGTTCTTCACTATCTCCTGGAGTTTGCTCAGACTCATGTCCTTTGAGTTGGTGATGCCATCCAACCATCTCATACTCTATTGCCCCTGTCTCTTGCCTTCAATCTTTCCCAGAATCAGGGTCTTTTTCAATGATTCAGCTCTTTGCATCAGGTAGCCAAAGGATTGGAGCTTCAACTCAAGCATCTTATGGTCTAATTTTTACATCTGTACATGACTGCTGGAAAAACCATAGCTTTAACTATATGGACATTTGTCAGCAAACTGAAAGGGAAAGGCACTCAGTCACATCTGACTCTTAGTGACTCCATGGACTATATAGTTCATGGAATTCTCCAGGCCAGAACACTGGAGTGGGAAGCCTTTCCCTTCTCCAGGGGATCTTCCAAACCCAGGGATTGAACCCAGGTCTCCTGCACTGCAGGCATATTCTTCAACTGAGCCACAAGGAAAACCCAAGAATACTGGAGTGGGTAGCCTATCCCTCCTCCAGCAGATCCTCCCAACCCAGGAATCAAACAGAGGTCTCCTGCACTGGAGGAGGATTCTTTACCAACTGAGCTATCAGGGAAGCCAACAAAGTGATGTCTCTGCTTTTTAATACATTGTCTAGGTTTGTCATAGCTTTCTTTCCAAGGAGCGAGTGTCTTTTAATTTCATCGTTCCCATCACCATCTGTAGTGACTTTGGAGCCCAAGAAAACAAACTCCACCATTGTTGCTCCGAAAAGAGTTAATGTTCTTGGAGGATTCAGAAACAAAGCCAATGGTTACAGCACCATGCATTAAGTATAACTGAGAGATGTTAGGTCCTGGGGTCTCCAGAGCAGTGAGCACCTAACTATGGTGGGGGTTGAGATAGAATGAGAAATGCTTTCCAGAATGGAAGATGCTAGGTTTGCAAAATAGGAGGGATCTCTAGGCAGAAGGAATAGGTGGTACAAAGCACAGAGGCAGGAGCATAATGTGTGCTGAGGGAACAAGTAGACTGTGATAGAGAATTTGTAAGAGGTGCACCAGCAGATGAGGCTGGACACTCTCACCTGCCAAGCCTGGAGTATAGATCTCACCCTGAAGGCCATGCACAGCCTTTGGAAAACTTGCAGAAGAATTTGGTTTGCACTTTTATAGATCATTTCTAGAGAAGCAGTGTGCAAAAGAGGTTGAAATCATAAGAAACCAAACTAAAAAGCCATTGCAGTAGCCCAGGTGAGACCTAAACTAGTGGTGATGGATGTAAACAAATCCAGAGGGTGGATTTAAACAAAATCAAGAGAGAGAGTCTCTAGGATGGATTGGGTACAGGCTGGAGGTTAGGGCTAGAGTCATCTAAACAAATGATGGGAGTGATGGGAGCCATGAAATTAAAAGATGCTTTCTCCTTGGAAGGAAAGCTATGACAGACCTAGACAACATACTAAAAAGCAGGGACATTACTTTGCAGACAAAAGTCCATTTAGTTAAAACTGGTTTTTCCAGTAGTCATGTACAGATGTAAGAGTTAGGCCATAAGACGCTTAAGCTGAAGCTCCAGTCCTTAGATTTCTATGGCAAGGACAGCTTGTGTATGTGCTGCTTTAACTGAATTAATGAACCCAGGAGAATGAACTAATTTCAGAAAGAAGTTCAGTTTGGTATATGTTCAGTTTGAGGTGACTTTGGAATAGCTAGGGGAAGAAATTTAGGCACTAGTTAATATAAGTCTCTGAACTCAAAAGGGGGAACAAGAAGGAGATATAAGAAAAACTTTCCTGCATTAGACGTAAAACTCTTGCTAAAGAGATTCATTACCCTTGAGGATTACTCGGTATGAAATTTGGTTTCAACATTAGTACCAGAAAAAAAATCAGTCAAGACACTCCTTTCAATCAGAAAAAGAACATAATGTAAGTCATCTCATTTATTTTTTGCCTGGCCTGCCAGGAAGCTCAGAGATATATTTAATGTTCAATTGCGGTAATATACTGAGAAAGCCTTATAATTAACATATTTGTCTTCTTGCTATTTTTATGGCTTTAATTTTTTTTACAATTTAATATCCTCAGTGCATATCCCATATCATCAGGTGCCTCTGCTTCTCTTAGGAAATAAAAAGCATGTATGCTTTCCTTTGACATTATTAAACTAAGTTTGCACCCTATTCACTTCAAGTGTTTTTTGGGCTCCCAAGGAGTTTTCCTTTACAATTCATAAGAATAACTATTTTTTCTCCAGGTAAAAGAAAGGAAACAAACAAACAAACAAACCCTCTTCCGAAAAGAATTAGTCCTCGGGGATCAGTTAGAGCCAAAGGGACCAGAAGCCTTTAGATCGTTATAGAAAGCTAGAGTCATTGACTCAGAAAGAGCATCCAAAAGGTACATGAGAAATAAAATCTGAGCAGAGGAGTTTCAGCCCAGCCCATTTCGTTACTTCTCAGCCAAGCAAAACTAGTCCCAGGATGAGGCGGGGCTACAACATAAATAACACCACAGAGGGTTTGGGTAAATTCCATTCAGGTTATTAAGAACTACCTTTTAACCTTTGAGGAACAAGAATGTCATAACAATAGCAGTTGTTACCATTTTAAAATGCCCTTACATCATTACCTACCTTAATCCTCTCCAGTGTTCTGACAAGAACTGTGGTTATTCATATTTTATGTTATGTGTTCTCTTGCATAATGTATCTTGCAACCACTTTTAGGAAAAAAACACTGGTCTGAGCTCCCATCCCTCCAGTAAGACCATTTGTAGTTATGGAGGTGGAAAGAGGCTGCCTGATTTTCATCTAGCACTTTGAGTTTCCAGAACACTGTCACCTCCATATAACATGTGACCCTCACAATCACCCCCTGATGTAAGCTGGGAAGGATATATCATCTCCATTTTACAGATACAACTAGGAAGTTATACCCCCTTGAGCTCGATTTGAGAAATAAAGGGAGAACAATAAGACCCCACACCCCTAAGATGTCCCCTCACCCTGATCTACATCTGAGTCTTCTCGGGCTTTCAGAGGGAGGCCCTCCTTCAGGCTGCAACAACTCCTTCACTGGCAAAGTAAGATGCTAACGATAGAAATCTCCAGTGGACAGCCCTAGCTCATCTGACTTCCCTCCTCACTAATGAACACAGCCTCTCGGTGCCACAAAATCAGAAGTTGGTTAGGATCCCTTTTTTCCTTCTACTGGAATTCACCTGCTTCTGGTTTCACCAAATAATAAGCCTCAGGGCAACCAGTAAAGAAAACAGCCATGCAAACAATCTTTAAAGCAGTCCATGAAATTTAAAACAGTGGGACTAAATGGCTCTCCCTAGGCCAGACTCAGAAATTCTTCTTAATCATGCAGCTTCTGAAGTCACTTCACCTGTCTGAGTCTTAGCTCCATCTGCAAAATGGGTCAATACTAATCTTTGTCCTGCCTCCCTTCATAGGCAGGACAAGATCAAAACTGTGTATTATTAGCATAGTATAAGTACTTCCATGGTGCCTACAGAGTAAGAGACACAGGAGACGCAGGTTTGATCCCTGCGTCAGGAAGATCCCCTAAAGGAGGAAATGGCAACCCACTCCAGTATTCTTCCCAGGAAAATCCCATGGATAGAGGAACCTGGTGGGCTACAATCCATAGCATCACAAAGAGTTAGACACGAATGAAGTGGCTGAGTACCCAGCATCTTATGAATATGAGAGCCACTCAATACTATTCAAGCAGGGAATTTCAAACCTTTAACTCAAGGGGCAGAGAGACGGTGTAGGAAAAGTGTTGGTCCATGGGTCAGAAGCTACTGGAACTGACATATGCATGCAGCCTGCATCCGTGGGAAGAGAGATGCTGGGGTGACATGCACAGCCACACAATGACCCCTCCCAGCACCCAGGATGACAAAATTCATCAGAAGATACAGTCAGAAATTCCTTTCAAAGAATCTCTTAGTTCAACAGTTTTATTCCCCAGGGAAGATAAAATGTATATACTTCCTGTAATCAATCACAAGCCTCTTGAAGCTTCAGTCAGATAATTTGCACAATTCTAATTTGTAAAGGTGACAGACTAGAGGTGGAAAGTATCTGTGGGGCCCTTTAATACATGTAAATTAGTACAGTACCCTGGTCTTTACTGAATTATAATGAACTCTCAGTTTTCTTCTAGATCAGAATGTTCAAATCATAGATGATAGAGCCAGAAAACTTCTTGGAGGTCCTTTACCTCACTTATGCTCCCCGCTCCCATTTTACAGAGCAGGAAACTAAGACTCAGATACATGTGGCCTGCTTACAGTCACACCACAAGGTGGAATCAGATAAAAGCACACACTGTACCCTTGCTGTACTTAATCCAGCATGTGTTTACTGAGAATCTACTGAATTCTTGTGGGGAAATATAGAAGAAAAAGCCAGGAAAACCACCTTCAAGAAAGCCAGACTCCACAAAGGAAGATAAAGGAGTAAGCAGAAGTTTCTGGCATAAGTGGTATGAGTCATATTAACAAGGATAAAAATGCCATGTGGATACAGACTTCAGAGAGGTCAGCTCCTCCCGGGGTGATCAGAGAAGGCTCCACCTGTGTGTGTGTGCTGTGCTCAGCTGTGTTCCACTCTTTGAGACCCCGTGGACTGTGGCCCACGGACTGGTGGACTGTGGCCCACCAGGCTCCTCTGTCCATGGGATTTCCCAGGCAAGAATGTTGGAGTGGCTTGCCGTTTCCTTCTCTAGGGGATCTTCCCAACCTAGGGATTGAACCCGGGTCTCTCACGTTGCAGACAGATTCTTTACTGCTGAGCCATAACGGAAGCCCAAGGCTGTGTAGGAGTTGGCATTTGAAGGTACTAAGCACACAGAGTGGAAAAGCATTCCAGGCAAAAGGAACAGAGAGCGAAGGCAAGGGGATGAAGAGAGAACACAGCATGCACTGAGAGTTTTATACACACTGTTGCAAAGAGCTGCAGGGTTTGTACCAGCTGCTTCAGGATAATCTCGGACAATGTCAACAGTCTCAGCTGCTATCCTCCACCTCATTCGGCACGCTCCCGGGGGCAGAGGCCTGTGTCCACCTAATGGGCCAGTACGACACCTGGCCCAGTGTGGAGAGCATTGTGGGGCTTAATAAATTCCCTTTGAAGATGAGAGGACTGTACGGGAGAGAAAAGAATTTGTCACTCAAGTGAGTCAGCCGGAACGGCAGGCGTGTCCTGGCTCCTCGGGCCAAGCACAAGGGCCGATGGGCCAGACATGCTGGGTCACTTCCCCCTGGGGCCACTGGATTCCACCTGGGAACATTGAGTCTTTTTTCAGCAAGTCGTTCCTAAGCCACGACTCTCCTGGCTCATCCCTGGCCTTTGTAAGTTTCACCAGCGTAATTGATCCCAGAGCTCAGCTTCCTCCAGGCCCATTGGTTTCCTAGGGAGTGATGGGGTATCAGGTGCCCTTAGAGCACCTGTGCAGCCCGGCCTCCTGGGGCAGAGATGGAGCGACATGTGAGAGGCAGACATAAATAGTCCTGAGTTCTGTAGTCATCCTTTTGGGTGCTCTGAGCTTCCTGTCCTGAGCTAAGGTTTTCTCCTGGGGTTAGCTGAGGCACAGAGAGATAAACAAAGCTTGAAAGTGACTCTCCCCACTGGAAAGCTAAAGGCACTTTCAAGACACTGCTTTCCCCTACCTTCTGATGAATGCATCCCAGACTCGCCACCATCACACCCTGGTGAAGGCTCTCCAAAGTGTGTAGGTGGAGAGGAGAGACCACCTGAGGATGAAACTTCTTTCAGGTGTCCTCCCACATATGTTGGGGCTGCAGAATGTCTGAAGAGCCAGGCAAAGCTTGCCAGGATTCACCATGGCAGGAGAACCTGTCACCCCGGTGTTCAGCACTGAGCAGCCCAAACAAGCCTTAGTGACTAAGGTTTTTTTTTTCCACTTACACCTGGTTCTTTTGCTTTCACCACAGAATTATATAAGCAAATGAGATCCTTGAGTAATCAAAACAGGTCCTTCACAGATTCTTTTGTAAGAACACATTCCTGAGCCTACTACGGATATTTAGAGTCAAGGAACATTTATTCACACGGGCTTTTCAAAATACTCCTCCAAGCTATTTTCACCATGTCGTTGCCATGATCTGAAAAATTAAGTGTGTAGGCAGGCAGCCAGTGGCTTGCAACAACTGAGAACTGGGCAGCGAAAAACAAAAATTAAAAGCAAGTCACAGATGCACATTCAACATATGTAACTGACAAAGAATTAATACCTTGAATATAGCAGAGAAATCCTATACATCCATAAGAAGAATTAAAAGCAATCGAGATACACTGGCAGACTGTATGAACACGCAAAGTGTGGAAAGAGAAACGATTCTCAGCATATGGTAAAATGCTTAACTTCACTAATAAAGAAATGCAGATTTAAAAATTAAGAGATGCCATCTCCCATCCATCAGATTAGCTAAAATTCTTGAAGTCTGACAATATGAAGTGAAGGAATAGAAATGTTAAAGCCCATTATTAAGAAAATGGGCTTAATAAATTCTAACACATTTAAGAAAAAGAAAAGCAATGTAGAAGTTAAAGTGAATAAACTATGTACCAATATCAATTTATTTAAAATAATAATATTGAATGAAAAAAGCAATTTGCAGAATAAGTTAGTATTATTACATCATCCGTGTAAAAAAAACCATGAATCAACACTATATATTGTCTTGGACACATGTTTATGGAATAAATGTACCCAACATGAATAGGACAAAGGCATCCCATCTTTGGATGGTGGTTGTTTGGGGGGTCAAGGAAAAGGGCTGGGAAAAGGTAAGTTAGAAAGAGACTCAGTTGTTTTGGGTAATGTTTGTTTCTTTTAAAAGCTGAAGCATGCCTTCAAAGTCAGGGAGGTGGAAAGATGAACAAGGATAGGTTAGGTTTTGCTACGGTAACAAAAGTCTGAATCATAGACACTTCAGACAACAGAGATTTGGCTTTTTCTGCTCATTCATGGTAGGTTGGCAAAGGGGCTCTGATTCTTGTTGTCATTCATGGACCAAGGCAGACAGCGCAGCCACCCTCTTACTGGCAGCCATGCCAAGGAAGAGAAAGAACAATTCACGCTCTAGACTAGAAGTGACATGGTCACCTCTTCTCCCAAAAATTAGCCAGGACTAATTGTACAATCCTCCCTGGCTCAAGGGGGCCAGGAAGTACACAATTCCACTATAAGCTCAGAAGTGGATACAATTAGAAATATTTGGATAATGGACTTCCCAAATGGCCCTAGTGATAAAGAATCTACCTCCCAGTGCAGGAGATGAAGGTTCAATCCCTGGGTCAGAAAGATTACCCTGGAGAAGGGCATGGCAACCCACTCCAATATTCTTGCCTGGAGAATCCCATGGACAGATGAGCCTGGCAGGCTGTAGTCCACAGGGTGGCAAAGAGTTGAACCCGACTGAAGTGATTCAGCACACACATGCACTCAAGAAAGTTTATTGCATTGTTACAGTTGTCATCATCCTCTTTTTAAGTGTTAGCATTATGTTTCATATTTCACAAAATAGAAAAAAAAAAAGGCCTTGGTTTGGAAATCAGGAGACTTGGTCTTCCATTTGAGAAATAGAAGGTCTGTTCCTGGGCCTGATGCCATGACTGTAATGCCCACGCTGGTGTTCTACAACCATTGCTTCCCCATGGAAATGACACAAAGCAGACTGACCTTCCTTGCTATTGTTGAGTTCCTTGGAAGTTGAGTTGGCAGTAAGAAGCCTGATATAAAGAGAGGTGGTACATGGAACATGGATTGTAAAGTCCAAAGACTTAACTAAGTCCTAAGAGACCGCTAAGACCCAGGTCGACCACTCACACTACCTGTCACCTTAGGAAAGTTACCATACCTCTGGGGCCTATTTTCCTCATCTGCAAAATGGGCACAACAATAACACTGACATCTCTGAATAGTTGTGATAAACAAATGAAGTATGTAAAGCAATTTGTAACTGTAACGTGCTGCACAGACGCTCACTATTATTACTGACCTAAATTTTGCTGCAAGGGAAGCCTCAGGCCAGATTTACATTTCTGGCCGACAATGACTCATACGACTTCCCTCAGCAGAGCCACCTGGTTGACAAAATAGGCCCAGGCATCATCCTGTGGTCCAACCGCTTGAAGAATCTATTGATTTCCTCTTGTGAAAGTGAGTCTGCAAACAGGGATGAAACATTATTGCAGATTCCCGAAGGAGAGTAAGGGGGGAGGGTGTGATTCCTCAGAGCACAACCTAGAGGGGGCGAGGTCCTGGGCCTGGATTGTATCTGGGTTCCTGGGACTCATCAAATATTGGAACTAGATTATAGAAGGGAGAGAACAGCTCTTCCAATCCCCTCTTTTTCCAAATGAAGAAACTGAGGTCAAAGAGAAGCAAAAGTGATTGTCTTTTTCAACCAGCAATAGGTAATCACAAGACTGGCATGCACCCTGGGGTCTTCTATTCATTTAGAGTGTAACCAGGGCAAGCCCCTACCAAATACCTCAGTTGCCTCAAGTGCAAAATAAACGGATTGAACCTGACCCCCATAGTTATCTCTTGTCCGTTGTTTTGAAAACACCCAATTCTATCAAGCTTGAAATGCAGCAGAATCCTCCCTAAAAATGAACTCTCTGGTCCAGGCTACTGACTTTACAGGTCTGACTCTCAGGAGTCATTGTCCCCTCTCCCCACATACCATGAATACCACCTGTTTGCCTTCCTCTCTGTCTGGCCCAGAGGCTATTTCTTGATGTCCTGCCTGTTTTATCTGAGCCCTTGGAGGCTTAATGCTCCTGACTCTGTCCTTACTCAACAAATATCCCCATCTGCCAGTGTTACCAGCTCTGGGTTTGAAGCCAGGAAAACCTTTCTTAGGCAGCAGAGAACACAAGACATAATTCAGGCAGAAGCTCCCAAGCACCTGAGTCTGGCCTCAACGTCACTCCCAGAGGATGCTTTGCACGGCAATATAGCAGCTGATGACACTTCCCTAGAGATCACAGGAAGCTATACAGCCAGATGCAAGGGCAAGTCTGACCCGCTGGCTGCAGGTGCATCCTGCTGTGACACAGGAGGCAAACTGGGCGACCTCCCACATTATACTGCCTGGGGCCTTGCCCCTGAGGCTGCCGTAGGCCCCTCCCCACAGATGCTAAGTCATTCCACTAGCAATTCCCAAGAGCAGAGAAAAGACTAACGTCTCCATCTGTAGTAATAAGAGGCAGCCCTTACACCTGGCAGGTGCTTCACCTGCAAGGTGCTTGTCAGTCTAAGAAGCCCCTTCGGATTCATTGGCTTATTTGGTTTTTATGAAGAACTGAGAGCTGGCCAGTTAAAGGTTGATTCTTAAATGTTCTAGATGAGGAACTTCATGGGACACTCTGAAAGTTTAGAGGATTAAGGTCAGATCTTCTGACTCTGATCTCTATTCTTTCATCCATAGTATAATGAAAGTATTATCATCATATTACAAAATATATTAATGACCAAGCCACAGGGCCAGGGTTTCAACTGGTTTCAAATACAAAGGCAATCATCAGCTCACTTCTTCCCTTCAACAATCAGTTTAGGAGAAGAAACCACTTCTGAAACCAAAACAGCTTTTATATTGTGACTTGTGTCATACCTGGTTTCTCGAATCCAAGTCTTAAATATCTTTCCACCCTTTGTCTGCTTTCACGCTCTAACTGGATTTTTGAGTCAGTGCAATTGAGGAAAGAAGGACAGAAAGCAAACATTCACCTGAATCTTGCTTGTTGTACCAGTCGTGTGTGTGTGTGTGTGTGTGTGTGTGTGTGTGTGTGTGTGTGTGTCAACCTGAAAATGTCTCCTTAAAGGAATGTATAAGGCTGGTTATAGCAGCAACTCCTTCCCTACTGTTCCCTACTTCCCTCAGTGATCTTTGCTGCACATCTCAAGCTAACATAACACTGTTAATCAACTGTACTCCAACATAAAATACATTTCTTTCTTTTTTCTTTTTATTTATTATTATTTTTTAAATATAAATTTATTTATTTTAATTGGCGGTTAATTACTTTACAATATTGTATTGGTTTTGCCATACCTGTGACAGATAAAATAAAATTTTTAAGAAAATTTAAAAACTCCTCAGTGGTTCCGCATTGCTTAAAGTAATCCTCAGACCAGCAGCATCAGCAGCACTTCAAAGTTCTTTTTTTCCAAATGCAGAATTTCAGGCCCCCCAGCTTCAGAATCTGATTTTAATAAGATTCCCATGTGTCTGCAAAGGAGGCTTGAGAAATACTGACGTAAAGAATCTGACCCAGATTGCTGACCCTGGTAAAATCCAAGTCACCCTGGCTGCTTAAAGACAACCCTCACCAATACCCACATCCTCACATTTTGCCTCTCACCTTTGCCCCTGTGACTCTCTTGCCCTGGTTTTTCCCTGAACCAGGTAACCTCCCACGCTTTGAAGTGTGGCTCAAAATCCACCTCCTCCAAGAAGCCAAGCCAGATATTACCATGTAGGAATGATCTTTCCTTCCTCTAAATCGCAATGCCACAGAACTTGTACTTTCCATCTTGGATTATAATTGTTATGAGCTTGACTTAGCTTTCTCCAAATATGAGCTCTTCAAGGTCAGGGTTTAGATCTGACTCATTTCTATATTTCCCCAAATGACCCAATACTTTGCAAAGTTCCTACTACAATCTACTTCCTCAATACATTTGTCTTTAATGTTTCTAACAGAGGTATCCAGAAAGATGAAGAAATTCAGATTATTATTCTTGTGATTTTAGACAACCATGACCAAACTTGAACACAATCTAGACTTGGAAATGTTCACCGAAAATATTCAGTCGCGGCACTGAAGCTTATACACAGATATTTTCCCCACTGTCCTTCCATATACACACTATGTGCATCCCACTTGTTCTTTACTGTTAGAAATGCAATTGGCCAGATATTACTAAGAGGAGAGGGGAAATGATTGCTATACACGTGATGTGCCAATTCCAGACTGATTTAGCATCTTACCAGCAGAAGGAGAATGGAACATAGTATCCAGATTCCAACATCTCCATCAGGACCTACATTTGGGGCAAGCAAAGGTCCCCTGGCCCTCATTCAGTCACTTAATGGAGAAAATTCCAAAGACAGAATGCCATTGGTGTTCTTCCAATTATAGAATCATCTGATTAGAATTACAGTAAATGCATAGCTCAGTTTGCATTATCCTGATGTGACCCGCGAACGAAGCCACCCTTGTCAGAGCGTATGAGGGTACTGAAGTCTGCAAGTCCACTGCCTCATCACACTGGGGCACCCACACCAGGGCTAACCTGGAAAGGGGGACACACACAAGTTAGGAGCCTCCATTTCTAGAGACCCTAGAGCCCTGGGACTGAGCTTATTGTTTAATGTTGGAAGAAAAACCCAAATACAACACACTCCAGACACTGAAGCAGCCTAGAATTTTTGGACAAAAAGAGATTTGTCTTGGAGATAATTTTAGAATTAATTGTTTCAGTTATTCCCAGCCTGTCGGCATTGGACCTTGGGAGGCTGTCAATGAAACACAAGTTTGTTCAACCACAGAGTGGGATCATGGCTAAATGGAATTTCTTGCTCTGTCTGGTTATAGAAGAACATGGCATGAATTCTACAGAATCACAGACTCATCCATCCCCTCCCACCTCTTCCACTTATAGCATGAGGTTTGGGAATCATTAGGGTGTTGGACCAAACCTGACTGTTGTGTTATTATTGTTTCAGATTTAACTACCAGACTGTTAAGCATTACTGCCCCAAACCCAGCTGGAGGGTGGTACCACACTTTGAAGCCACCAAGTCAAAGTGCTACTGGATGAAATTCTGCCCTACTGGACCATGAAATGGGTTTTCCAAGGGACAGAGAATAACAGACATGCAAGCCATAGCTGAAACTGTCTCACCAGAGTGGTAATGCTCTCAGTGGAGCAAAAAGAAGCACTGCCGTGTGGTGGAAACCTGTCCATGTTCTCAGTAGAGTCAGGTCAGATCACAAACCAGAGGGCACTTCAGAGACCAGCTCTGGAACCTCTGTTTCCTCATCTACAAGACCAAATGCATAGGTGCACAATGAGAGACACACAGTCATATTATTGTTTTTTCCTTAAGGTAGCAGTTTAGCTAGGTGACTTTCTAGATCTCTTTCTTCATTCAGACCTACCTACCTCACAGGATTATCATGAGGGTCCAAAGAAAATGGTATGAGTTGGGGGTTGATATGAGTTGGAGGTTACTCTGATTCAGTTCAGGAGGATGAAATCTATTTACTTATTTTGTATAAATCTTATAACCTCAGATATGCAGATGACACCACCCTTATGGCAGAAAATGAAGAACTGAAGAGCCTCTTGATGACAGTGAAGGAAAGGAAGTGAAGTGTAGTCGCTCAGTTGTGTCCAACTCTTTGAGACCCCTTGGACTTTGGCTACCAGGCTCTTCCATCCATGGGATTTTCCAGGCAAGAGTACTGGAGCGGGTTGCAATTTCCTTCTCCAGAGGATCTTCTTGACCCAGGGATTGAACCCGGGTCTCCCGCATTGTAGGCTGACACTTTACTGTCTGAGCCACAAGGTGAAGGAGGAGAGTGAAAAAGCTGGCTTAAACTCAACATTCAAAAAACTAAGATCATAGTATCTGGTCCCATCACTTCATGGCAAATAGGTGAGGAAACAATGGAAACTATGACAGACTTTATTTTCCTGGGCTCCAAAATCACTGCAGATGGTGACCACAGCCATGAAATTAAAAAGACGCCTGCTCCTTGGAAGAAAAGCTATGACCAACCTAGACAGCATATTAAAAAGCAAAGACATTACTTTGCCAACAAAGGTCCATTTGGTCAAAGCTATAGTTTTTCCAGTAGTCATGTATGGATGTGAGAGTTGGACTATAAAGAAAGCTGAGTGCTGAAGAATTGATGTTTTCGCAATGTAGTGTTGGAGAAGACTCTTGAGAGTCCCTTGGACTGCAAGGAGACCAAACCAGTCCATCCTAAAGGAAAAACCGTCCTGAATATTCATTGGAAGGACTGATGTTGCAGCTGAAACTCCAATACTTTGGCCACCTGATGGGAAGAACTGACTCACTGAAAAAGACTGATGCTAGAAAAGATTGAAGGCAGGAGGAGATGGGGATGACAGAGGATGAGATGGTTGGATGGCATCACCAACTCAATGTACATGGGTTTGAGCAAGCTCCAGAAGTTGGTGATGGACAGGGAAGCCTGGCGTGGTCCAGTATATGGGGTCATAGAGAACTGGACACAACTGAGTGACTGAACTAAACTGAACTCAGTACTAAAGAGAGGACAAAGCTCCTTCCCAACAGGCTTTCTTATCACACTGGGGCATTTTACCTCTTTCCTTTCCTGGTCTGCACCAACTCTGGGAAGCAGAGTTGTATTAAAATCAGGGGAGGGAATTCTTTTGTGGTTCACTGTAGTTAGGACACCAAGCTTCCACTAAAGTGGGCCTGGGTTTGATCCCTGGCTGGGAAACCACAAGATCCTACAAGTCCCATGGCACAGACAAAAAAAGAAAAAAAGAAATCAGTGAATATACAGGAAGCAAAGCATAGAATATGTGTGTATGTATAATACATATGTATATATATGAATAATTGTGTGTATGATATTATATTTTATGTGTGTACATGTATGTACTTACACATATGTATATATAAACACGTAGAACTGTAAATTTTATGTTAATTTATCAAATTTCACAAGCAAACTTTTAACTGTCAGGGAAATTCATTTTCAGTTAACTAGAAATAGAGCATTGGAGGTACGGGTGAAGAAGAAAGCTCTAATTATTGGTTGTTGAGACCAAACTGATCTACCCATCCCACACAGCTATTCCTGATCATGCCATCCATCACCTTGAACTTGACCTACCCTGCCCTGAGCAGTCACTGTATTGCCTGTGTTAAAAATGAAAGTGAATTTGGTATCAGTTCAGATTTACGGGGCCCTCATCAACCTAGACAGCATATTCAAAGCAGAGACATTACTTTGCCAACTAAGGTCTGTCTGGTCAAGGCTATGGTTTTCCCAGTGGTCATGTATGGATGTGAGAGTTGGACTGTGCAGAAGGCTGAGCGCCGAAGAATTGATGCTTTTGAACTGTGGTGTTGGAGAAGACTCTTGAGAGTCCCTTGGACTGCAAAGAGATCCAACCAGTCCATTCTGAAGAAGATCAGCCCTGGGATTTCTTTGGAAGGAATGATGCTAAAGCTGAAACTCCAGTACTCTGGCCACCTCATGTGAAGAGTTGACTCATTGCAAAAGTCTCTGATGCTAGGAGGGATTGGGGGCAGGAGGAGAAGGGGACGACCGAGGATGAGATGGCTGGATGGCATCCCTGACTCGATGGACGTGAATCTGAGTGAACTCCAGGAGTTGGTGATGGACAGGGAGGCCTGGCGTGCTGCAATTCATTGGATCACAAAGAGTCAGACATGACTGAGCAACTGAACCGACCAACCTACCATCAACAGAAAAACTTGAGATTATGTGGAAGTCATCCATGAAATGCTGGTACTGAAAATGGGTAGGAAAAAAAAACAACTTATTTGCTGCCTGGGATTAGGTGATAGGGTAGCAGCAAGCAAGAAAGGGGGTCCTTCCAGGTAGCAAACATGGGCAGACAGCAATCCAAAACCCAGATTTGAGTTCAGGTTCAACAAAACCCAGGGTCTTCCTGGAGGGCTTCAATTCCTAGAGACAGAGTAGGTCAGAGACCTTGGACCAACCACCTCATTTTGGAGTTGGAGAAATTTCTCTCTGATCTGGCAGGTGACTGTGTTCAAGGTCACACACTGAATACATGGCAGAACCAAGGCTAGAGGTCAAATGCCCACTGACATTCTGAGGACCATCCCTCCCCTTCACAGTCTCAAGGATGAGGAGATATTGCATGACATGGACACACTTTCTCATTAGCCTCTGAAGTTTGCAGGATCTCAGTGTTCTGAGGCTCTTGAATAACAACCGGAAAACTCTGCCAGGACTTTCACTCTCAGAAAGTGGCAGCTCAGTGCTGTGGAAATCTGGATTCTCCCCCCAGCTCAGACACTAATCCTTGTGTCTGATGTGCTCTGGCTCCAAACTGAAGCCCCTTTGTAGCCTAGGAAAGGAAAACGTGCTAGAAATGGAGGGAGATTAAAGCAGCGTTCTCTTCTCAGGAGACTTCCAAGGAGAATAGGGGGAAGTCAGTGCCCTGCATCTCTTCACATCCCGCCTCCTTACTTAGAGATAGGTAGAAATAAAGGCTTACATCTGTCTACTAGAACCTGACATCATGAAGTCCTGGGCTGTGAGTGCAGGCAGGTATGTTTAATTAACACTCTGAAGCTCTTTTCTGACTTTTTATATCAGCTCCAAATTGTTAATCCTTGAGGAAATGTCTGTAGACAACTTGTATTTTGTCATTTCTTATTATCAGTATTCTGAAAAGCACACAGGTGAGTTCTATTGCACTCTATAAATGAAGACGCTAGGACCCAAAAGTCCTGGTCACAGAGCAAAGCCAAGGACTATCATCAATACTAGACACAGCTGCTGTTTCCCAGGATAAGCACTAGGGCACGGCTTCAATAACTGGACTCACGGATCCCAATGATGTGCCAACAGCTTCTAGACCACCCTGCATTATTATTTTGCTAGGATGCTTGTTATATCATCTGTCTCCTCTTTGTCAGTGCCTTGCTACTGGGATAATATTCTTTACCCCCTACCCCTGTCCCCACCATCCATTCAACACACACACACAGAATCTAATTACTTCTATATATTTTTTTCAAATTCAGCTTAAGTGCTATTTCTTCAAAGCCTTCTTTCCTTACCACCACATTCCCCCAAAACATATCCTCCCATTCCATGCTCTCTCACATCATCCTCCTTTCTTTCTGAACACTCTCCACGTTTGCAACATCCATGGAATTGTGACCTTTTGATATGAGTCCCTAACCTCCTTGATGGCAGGGACTGTCCCTGTTTTTTATTTTCTGTTGTCCCCTAAACCCTGGCACCTGATACCGAGGGGGCGGTAAAGGGAGTAAATACAAGGAAGAGCTGGTGGGTGGGTCAGCAGAAGAACACACAAATACTCAGATCTTCGGTGGTTCTCTCTTCATGGTGAGACTTTGAAACCTTAGCTCAACAGTCCAACAAGTCCCTGACATCTGCTAAGCCGTGCTACTCTCCTTTATACCTGCCATTTCCTGTACTTTAGCCTGTACTTCCTGTACCTCAGCCCTGGCTTCCTTCCCTACGTACGCTGTCTACACAAGCTTCAGTCTTGATGTCAGTCAGAAAGTCACTCCGGAAAGAGACTCACAGATAAACAAATGTATAGTTGCCTATGGGAAGGGATTCTTACAGAGTTTGGGATTGACATGTACACCCTGCTTATTCAGAATGGATAACCAACAAGGACCTATTACATAGCACATGGAACTCTGCTCAACGTTATGTGCCAGCTTGGATAGGAGGGGGGTTTCAGGGAGAATGGATACATGTATATGTATGGCTGAGTCTCTTCCCTGTTCACCGGAAACTGTCACAACATTGTTGTATTGGCTATACCTTAGTACAAAATAAAAAGTTTGAAAAAAACAGAAAAGTAACTCTGAGAAATCTTCCTTGAAATCCTCATAGAATTTGAAACACCCCTTCCTCTGCTTTCCCACTGCTTCCTGAGGTCAGTGTTACAGTTGCCCGTGCTAAGCCCCTGCCTCCTCCATCTCCACAGCCCCCATGAGGGCTCTGCTCGTCAGTCGTGCTCAGATAATCTTGAGTGAGTGAATCAAAGGTTCAAAGCTTTTCAGCATTGACATGGTGAGCTTCTCAAGGGCAAGATGCTTCTATTGACCTCTCTGGTGCTACGCTTTGCACCAGAAGGTATTCAACCATGAGTTGACTGGAATGCCATCCTCCCCCCAGACATGACAGAGCAATCACAGAGGAATGTAGTCGAGAGAGTGTGGATTTGGAAATCATTCTGATATACTTGCTATGTGACCTTGGGAAAGTGGATTAATGTCACGATCCTCGAGTTCCCCATCTGAGAAGAACACCACTTGCCTAAGGCCACTGTGATGGCAGATGGGTGTGCCTGGCACCCCAGAGGTGCTCTGCCCACATCAACTCCTATTTCTCTTTTCCTTTCTGGGAGTCACAGAGACTGGTCAGCCTTACTTCCCCCTTGGCCTCCCAGGAAGCAAACAATGGTAAAGGGATTGGAACTCGGAGTCTGAGACCCATTCCCTCGTTCCAGTCTGGCCAGCAGATGGCAACACCCATGCCGGGTGACTCCTGCCAAACTCTTTCCATCCTGACGGAGGGGAAGGTGACAAGAATAGGCTCAAAGAATGACTCAGCTCCAGTGACTAAGGTGAGGAGGTGGTAGTAGTGGGAAGGGTGTGGGGGTTGAAGAGGAAATGAGTGAATACACTATCTGATGAAGGATGCTCCAAGATACAGGGACTTGACCCTGGTAAATTCCTGGCTCTGACACAGTGCAGACAGGCAGGGCCTGAGCTCCCTCCCATGACCCCCTCACCTCGCCTCACCATGAACCAACTCCCACCAGCTCAGAGGGACCTTCCAGAGCAGATGCTGGATGTCCTTCTGCCCTCTTGGAGGCTTTTAGCCCAAGGACTGAGACACATCTGAATACCACTTTTGATGAACTGTTTTTTTAAAGTATCCCTTATCACCTAAATCATTGTGATCAGGTTCTAATCCTGCCAGCTGCCCGACTGCCAATCTTGGCCACACTCAGGGTCCAGACTGGTTTTTCCACCTATATCATCACTTTAACATCCCCATACATGGCACATGCAACAAGTTTAAAACTGAAAATGCCCCACCCACCCACCTCAGCTCTTCTTCTCATTGGCTGTACTACTGTCTACCAATCACCAGCTAGACCCCTCCTGGGCCCCTCCTCTACCCACACTCCCCATCACTCCATGGGTCCAGGTTAATTTCGGTTCTTGGATATCTCACTCCATTTCCTCCTCTCCTTCCCCACGTACAGCTGACTCTTCTGAGTGAGAAGAGTGGCCTTCTGATAATAATGGCCTTCTGATATTATTTACTATGACTCTTTCAAGCATGTTCTAACTGACCCATGTCTCTCATCAGTCTTTTCCAGACTGTCCACAGAATGCTATGTCCAAACCGCACTTCTAAAGTTCTACCCTAGGTAACATCCTTCAGTGCTTTCCCAATTCCTACAAGAAACAGCCCAGACTGCTCAGTCTGGTGAACAAAGCCCTTCATGGTCCAGGACCTGGCCACCTTCTGGTTTCGCCTGCTGATCCTACCCCCACAGAGCTTATGCGAGGAGACATCCTCTGGGGGAGCCAGTCCTCAGAATCCTGGTATCAGTGATCTCTTTCCTCCTCTGGGTCTTTGAACATGTTCTTTCTCACAGGTAAGCATTTCTCTGCCTTTGGCAACACTGTCTATCTTTCTAGATTCAGCTAAAATGTCATCTCTGTTGACTGGGCCTTTCAGATGCTCAGAAATGCACTGGTACCTCCTTCTCTGAGCCCTCTCTCAAAACATGGTCACTCTCACTAAGCACCACTGTGACTTCTTGTTTATACACGTCTCTGTCCAACAGACTGGAAGATTCTTGGAGGCAGGTCCTTCCACAGAATGCCTACTTAACAGATTTTTTTTTGAATAAATGAAATATTAAGACAGGCGTGTATGTCTGCTTAGTTGCTCAGTTGTGTCCGACTTTTCACAACTTCATGGACAGTAGCCCACTAGGTTCCTCTTTCTGTGGAATTCTCCTGGCAAGAATACTGAAGTGGGTTGCCATGCCCTCCTCCAGGGATCTTCTCAACCCAGGGATCAAACTCACGTCTCCTGCATTTCAGGCGGACTCTACGGTTGAGCAATGGGGAAGCCCTAAAGATAGGCATGAGGTAATAAACACAGTCACTTTTATCCTCTGATCCTCAAGGTTCCCGTCCATAAAAGAGGCATCTGATCCAAGTACCTTATAACTCTATAAGGCTCAGATTTTATACTGCACCATCCTTCAAAGACACCGCTCACACTCCCAGCCCACTCATTAGTAGGAGATATTGCTGAGTTATTTTTCCCAAGGAAGGAGTGGGACTGTGGGTCCACCCACACTGCAAAGTGACTGGTCTCAGAATCTCTGACTGAAGTCACAGAACTGCTCAAAGCCAGTGCTCTATAGGGGGACCCAGAAACCCAGGACCATAGGCTGGGACTCTGACCATGTGCCCAGTAAGTCATGGGCGCTGCCCGCCCACGTGGGTGCTCGTCTGTGGGCACTCACGCAGCCATCGCCACAGGCCTCAGACAGGCACTGACGGTGACACATCGGTGCAAAGGAAGTCACCCACACAATCTCACCTCCCCCGGGCAGTGTCTCCATGGCCACCTCACCTCCCAGCACCACCCCCACTCTCACAGCCTCACAGGGTTTTGGGTTGTCTGTCTGAGAATCTGGACCTCTACTCCCGGAACCACAGCATCTTTCAGGAGGTAACAGGTGAACCCGTGTTCTGATGGCTCTCCTCCTCTGACCCCCATTATCAGTTGCCCCTCACCAAACAGCTTCTGTCAACGTGTGGGGATGAGCAAACTCGGGCTCACCTCGCAGCTTTCTCTGGGAAAAGTATTTGATCTCCCTGAGCCTCAATTTCCTCATCTATAAAATGGCACTAGTGGCTCTGCTCAGCTTTTTTACATAGGTGTTACCAAGATGCCATGAGCTAATAGGTGTGAATGTGTCTTGTAAATTACAGGCACAATACAAAGGTGTAGGATTCACAGGAGTAATAACATTGGTAGACACTAGGTTCTGTCTCTAAGGAAAATATAAAGGGAAAGTTCAAATCCAAATATTTATTGAGTATACACTGTGTGCCAGACACAGTACAGGGGATTGTTGCCAATCTTAACCATAAGTCTTCTATAACCGAATTCAATAGTGCTATAGTTTAATATTTATATGTCTGAAGTCTAAAGTTCCATGTTTCAAGGTACATATATATGCATGTGTTTGTGTGTGTGTGTATATATATAAATTCATGCATTTTACATATATGGGAATAGACACATTATTTGCGTATGTACAGGTGTGTGTGTGTGTGTGTGTGTGTGTGTGTGTGTGCTTGAGAGAACAGACTATTTGCCCGGGAGTCAGGAATGAAGTGTAACAAAAGAGTCATGAGTTTTGGAATAAGACATACACACCTAGGTTCAAATCCTGACAATGTTTCTGTGATTTAGGAGCATTTTGACTTGAAACAGGTGTTAAATTCACCAAAGCCTCAATTTCTCCATATTAACCACAGAAGTAATAAAAGCTCTCTCTGAGTTCCGTTGTGCACACAAAATGCTGAGCATTTTCTACACAGGGAGGGCTCCACAGATGCCACCCCTGGATTCTGTGCTGAGAGTTCCTCTCACGTGCTCTGTGACCAGGAGCAAGCCACACAGGCCGCTGCCATTATTTTCTACAGAATGAGAGGGCGGGACTCGATTCCCGGATTCCTTCCAGCCCCAGGACACCAGGGTCATACATCAAATATCTACTTCGTGCCTGTTCATGGATTTCAGTCATGAGCTCAGCCCAGGCAAAGGCCCCAGGCCTGGTGTTCGCTCCATTCCCAGAGCGTTTCCTTTCTCCGAACGTGCCATTTGCCGGCCCTCCTATTTTCAATACAGGGCCCATTGATGGCTCTGAAAAGGAATGTCCAGTGCAGCTGCGGGGCCACTTGAGCCCTCCGAGCGAGCGCTCTCAGGCCCGCTCCGTCTGGGAGCTCTGTGTTTTCAGAGCCTGTTGTTGCCAGGCTGTCTGGAATCCTCAACACCTGCACGTCAGCTTCCTGGGCCCTTTCCCTCCCCTCCCCCGCCGCACCCTCGTCTCCCATTTGCATCTGAAATGCAGCTGCTGGGGCCCTGCGGAGGGGAGCCCGTGGACAGGACATCGCCTTGTTTGGTCTCCCTCCCCTGAGTCAAACTGAATCTGAGCCACCTCTGTGAGAGGACTCTTGTTGCCCCTTCATTATGTTTAAATGAGCCTCCTCTATGGGAGAAAATTTTTTTTTAATAAAATAAAACCACCACAAAGGACCAAAGCAGATGACATCTGTTCTTTTGATGAAAGCTTTTTTCTTTCCTGAATTAGACTAAAAAAAAAAAAAAAAAAAAAAGAAGAGAAAAAAAAGCATGGGGCTGGGGCTTCATTCTCCCCTAAAAAACAAACACAATGAGTCTCGCTTGGGGCAAAGGAGTATGGAACAGGTAACCAGGAGGGAAGGAGAGAAAAGGAAACCTTCCTTCTTCCTGGTGGTTCTGCCTTTGTCACACCAGGAACATTCAGACACCATTCCGTTAAGTACGTTCAAATGTATATTCTCTGCGCTCATTTTATGGGCAAAATATTTAACAACTCTTTAGCCGTTATCCCAGCCTTCCCCAGCCATCTCTTTTGATTGAATACTGCAGGTGGGTCTGATGCAGGTGGTACCTGGAATATGACATAAGAAACAATGACCTACATGCTGATAACCCCCAAATCTTTATCTGCATCTCTGCTCTTGTCTGCACACTGAACTCCTCAACCCAGCTCCCAGGCTGAACTGCACCTCTTCTCTGCCGGCACCTGTTTCTTGCTCTGGGTTATTATCTCACTAAATGTACCCACTCCTCTACACTCTCTCCTCCCCAAGCGCCCTGCAGCCAGCCCACTGCTGAGTCCTGTCCAAGTTCCCCCTAAACATCTCTTGGTCCCTCCTCATGTCTCCTTCTCCATTGTCACTGCCTGAATCCTGGCCATCTTCATCACTTGCTTAACTTGTCTATATATGCCCCACCTGGTAGCCAGCATTGCTGATGGTGATCATTCTTTGAGCAAAACACTTGATGGTTCTAGGATAAAATTGAACTCCCTGAGCTTGGCTTCCTGCAACGTTCATGAGCAGGCCCCTGCCTGCTTCTCTGACTCATCCTATTGTCTGCCCTCTGCTCCAGCCCAAGCAAACATCCTTCACTGTCTACCTTGATTCGTGCTGTTTCACCAGGGGCCTTTGCATACGCTGGTTCCTCCGCCTTTCTGACTCTCTGCATGTAGATTTCCTCTACACACTTTTCTGGTCTCAGTTGAAATGCCACTCCTCCAGGAAGCCTTCCCTGACCACCCCTCTGTCCCTCCTCCCCAACCAGACTAGGCCACATGCTTCTGCTCTGTTTTCTTAGGGACTGTGTGCTACCTGCTCCCCCTCCCAGAGCCCTTGCTCAGTTCATTGTTATTACTTATTTAATATTCTGTCTTCTCCACTGAAAAGTCAACAGCAGCAGAGTGGGCATCTCGTTTTATTTGCTCTAATACTGACATGACACAAGTCTTTCAACTGATACACTTCAATGCTCCTGCTCCTTTGCTCAAAAGGCCTCTTTCAGCAATAGGGGCAGGGGAGAGGAGAGGCCATATATTTTTGAAATAGAATTCTTCCTCTGGAACTTTAGGTATATTTCAAAGCAGCACCGTGAATCTGGACTAGGAAAGTTATCTACAGGTTCAATCTTACTTCGAGGCCCCAGTCATGCACAACCATCTTTGGTGCAAGATGAAAGTAAGTCTCTTTATGTGCAAAATTAACCTGATAAACAGAGCTCCTCACCTCCATGTTGAAGTCCCGGAGACCTTTTCCCCCTGAAATTTTTCTCCTCCATCTGCCTCATCATCCCTGAGGTTTGCCAGACTCCTTCCACAGCACAGAACATGGTAGAGTAAGAGGGAGTTGGGCAGGAAAGAGCACCAACTAGCTTTGATTGATGACCAGATCCTGGACATGCTTTAGTGTCTCACATAATCTCCCCAGCAGGTCTGTGAGGTAGGCACCAACTTTCTCCATTTCCTGTGGAAACCATGGCACAGACAGGTAAGGTGACCAGCTGGGCTCGCAAGGCTGTGAATGGAAGAGGTGGCCCGGGAACTCAGATCCACCCACTCAAATGGGCCAACTCTTTGATTCCAGGCTGGCACTTAAAAGGGTGGGGGGGGCAGTCCCTGAAGAGGAGTCTGACACAGAGCTGGAAGCTCTCTCCCAGCCCAAGCACCTTAGCAGAATCCTGCTTAATCTTACTTCAGAAAACACAAAGGCAGAAGGGCCAAAATCCAGTTATACTGGAAAGCATATTGCCTTGGAGAGAAGAAGCTAGAAACCAAGCGGTTCTCTCATCCTTTTCAAATGTCGTCTGCCTAGTCATGTCTCCCAGGCAGGCATCATATGATCCAGGGTATGTCCCTGGTCTTCCACAAGCATCCTGCCACATCTCTCATCCACTTAGCTTCTTGTGGATAGTCAGAGACCCTATAATTTTAAGGGAACTGATTTTTTAAAGAACCCTCTCTGAATGAGAACCCAACTACTTTTCTCTAGGCCAACATAACAAGCTGAGGGTTCTATTTTGACAGTGGGATTTGCTAGCATTTGAGTGGCATCTTCTCTGTTTCTTTTTCTGCTCATCTCACATTCTTTCTAGGATTTTCACCCCTGGGAAGTAGAAATGGAGCCTGATTGCAAAATCAGACAGTGGGATGGTTCTACTAAAGACCGCTTTGTTCACTAGCTTGCTAGTTATGAATGAGTGGGGGAAACTGAATTTGCTTACCATTAGAACCCCTCCGCACACTGGAATTCTAGAGGCTGAAATCTAGCACACACACAGAGCTGAGATGGAAAATCCAATGTGAGGTCAATGCTCAGAACTTACTCATCTCCTAAACTCAACCCACTTCTCCACTTTCTTAACAAACAGGTAGACCAACTGTAATGATAGTCTCCTACCATTCTAGGCTGAAGGAATCACGTGGAATTTGGAGCAGCCAAAGAGCAGGGAGAAGTGAAAACCTTTGATGAACAATCAATTCATATGTATTGAGCATTATCTATAAAATATTGTAAAAAAAATACTGCTACATCTGTGATTTGTGTGTGTACTTAGTTACTTCAGTCATGTCTGACTCTTCTCGACCCCATGGATCATAGTCCCCCAGGCTCCTCTGTTCATGGGATTTTCCTGGTGAGAATACTGGAATGGGTTGTCATGCCCTCCTCCAGAGGATCTTCCTAACCCAGGAACCTACATCTCCTTCATCTTCTGCATTGAAGGTGAGTTTTTTACCACTGAGCCCATTTTATTTCATCTTAAATAATGCTGTGAGTTTGGTATTTTTAACTCCTGTTTTATAGATACATCAAATTCAGAGATATTCACTGGCTCTCCAGAAGGCACATAGTTCCCTTTGATTCTTTTTATTCTCAACCTCTTGCAGTTTTCTGTCTCTATCCTAGAAGAAATTGGGGAATCAAAAAGAAAACAGAATCAGGGGTTCTACAGGAACATACTTGGATAAACTCTCAGCTCTGGCATCCCAGGGCAGGAAGGGATGAAGGGAAGAGAGGCCAACAAAAATTACAGGGACTGGATCTGGAGCCTTTTGAGAAGAGAAGGGGAGAACAGTGGCAATTTTGTGCTTAGTATCTTCTCCAAGTTTTTAAGCATCTCTTTTAAAGTCTCCAAATTTATTTAGACCAAGGGTCCCCAACTTCTGGGGTCTAATGCCTGTTGATCTGAAGTGGAGCTGGTATAACAATAATAGAAATAAACCGCACAATAAATGTAATGGATTTGAATCATCCTGAAACTATTCCCCCACACAATCTGTGGAAAAACTGTCTTCCTTGAAACTGGTCCCTGGTACCAAAAAGGTTGGGGACTGCTGATTTATACAAGAAACTCCTAAAGAGGGAAGGATTGGTGATGAGTGAGTTTTGAACTGTTGGATAACATGTTTCCCATTACTTTCCTGGCCCGTTAAAGGCAGAGACAATGACCAAAGGGGCTAAGGGAAAGGAGATCCAGCAACAGAGTGGTTACCCTTGCCAGGCACAGGATGAAGGAGAAGGGCTGTGTCTAATCCCTGCCACATGAGCAAATGAACTTTGAACGGAGAGAGAAAAACAAAAAACAAAACTCTCAGTCTCACATTCCTTCCATGTCCAACCAACATCCTAAAATCTCAGATAAAGTTCAGTGTGTAACAAATATCAAAATGAATATGATATTTTCATTTTGCTAGCTGTAGAATAAAGATGGCTATTGTGGCTCAGTGGTAAAGAATCTGGCTGCTAATGCAGGAGACTCAAGTTTGATCCCTGGTCTGGGAAGATCCACCTGGATAAGGAAATGGCAATCCAGTACTTTTGCTTGGAGAACCACATGGAGCCTGGTGGGCCAGAGTCCACGGGGCTGCAAAGAGTCAGACATGACTTAATGACTGAGCTTTGAGACCTTGATTCCCATTTTATGGCTAAGAAATTTTAATACTTATGATAGTCAATGGATTGCCCATTCTTTCTTTCTTAAAAATTAAGCTTCTATGATTGGCCCAGAACTGGACATAGTGGCAAACAAAGATATAAAGCTTATAGGCTAATGAGAAAGCAGATAACAAAATTAAAATTCAGCACAGAAATAAATATAATTACAAACTATTATAGAGTAATGCAAGGGGACGTCTTCCCTGGTGGCTCAGTGGTAAAGAATTGCCTGCAATGCCGGAGACACTGGTTCAATCCTTGGGTCAAGAAGATCCCCTGGAGGAGGGCATGATAACCCACTCCAATATTCTTGTCTGGAGAATCCCATGGACAGAAAAGCCTGGCAGGCTACAGTCCATAGGGTTGCAAAAAGTCAGGCACGACCGAAGCAACTTAGAATGCACGAATGCAAGGAAAACACATAGGGAAACATGAGGGAAGCCCTCTCTAAAGAGGTGGCACTATTCTGCGAGCCAGGACAGGAACCGAGGGGCAAGCAGGCAGCAGAAACCACCTGTGCAAAGTCCCTGAGGCTGGAAGGCAAGTTGCCAGGTCGCAAGGAGGGTAGAGAGAAAGAAAAGGTCAGAGGGCAAGGCAGGGGCCACTTTATGTCAGAGGGCTTTCTAAGCCATAGTGAGAACTTTGAATTTTATTCTAAGCAGTGGAATGGTAACCCATTGAAGGATTTTAGACATGAAAGAGACATGATCTGATTAACATATTTTTCAATTACCCCACTAAATTGTGGAAAATGGACTGGATGAGGATGGGATAAATATTGTTGAAGTTCCTATAAAAGCTGATGAATTGAACCCAGTGAAACATAAATCCTAGTCCTTAACTTCAACCATAAAGTCTCTATGAAAAAGCCATCATTCATGATTTATAATTTTTAAAAATATATGCCATTTTATTAAACAGAATCAAATTTTTTCAAATTTCTTATCAACTAGAATGACCTAAAGTCCTAGGGGTTGCTTCAGGGTAATGCCTTGTTCAGCTGGCTTTCATGACCCCTTCTTTCTACTTTTCAGGTTTTCCAAGAACAAGGGTTGAGAAGGGCAGTCATAATTGGGGAATAAATAAATAGGTCATTTGCATCCGATTTTCCTACCCAGCCTCAACCTCATTACGCAGCAGCAGCAGCAAATGTCAGCAGCAGGAAGCACACGACAAGAAGAATTAACCACAGTTCTTTTTTTTTTTTTTGGTCCAAACTTACACACACACGGTCACACACACATACAGTTGGTTTGAAGTTGGGGGAGGGTAGGTAGCCAGCTTTCTCACATTTTTAACCAATAGAATCTCATGCCACTCATCAAAACAACAGGCTTTCAGGCAGTTGACCTTTTGTGATGAAGGGTTTTGTGGGGAGAGGAGAGAGAAAGGAGAGAGGAAACTTGGCTTTATTATCCTGATGGTTGAATGCTGAATCAGTCTTATGTTACAGACACATTAATTTGATTAAGATACAATCCATGGGTCATTCAGGCATATAAAATACTCTTGCTTAATTGCAAAATTAACAATGAAATAAGATAAATCGTTACCAAACTGGAGATTATTCGGGAACTCATAGATTTTTTTCACCCCCGCTCAGTTCATTTTCTCCACCAAAAGTTGTTTTTGACACTTAGAAGAGAAAAGCTGGGCTAAAGCAACAGTACACAGCACACCAGCATTCGGCCCTCAAGGCATCAGTGGTCTCATGGTCACTCAGAATAGACACTGCTGGTAGACCCACCTCACAAGAGATTTCAAGTCTCTTAGCCTCCAAAATGTTCATAACCATCTCAGATGCACAGTCCAGCTTGAAACCTAAAGGCCAAGATCCTGGCTTCCATTTTTACTGTTAATACACCACTCCTTTCCCACCACTTTGTTTCTTTATGGGAGCAACCTATTTTTTAGGCCCTGGGAAACCGTAGGTCAAACATCTATATTTCAGGCACTGTGTGAAGTGATGTAAACAAAAGCAAAGACCAGCTTCCAGATCTCAATAAGCTGGCCCTCGAGTTGGTCCCTGGCTTCTCTTCTGTGACCTGAGAAATGCCTGGCTGTGGTTTAGTGCCGGTTGTCATGCTGTAGTGGAGGCAGGCAAAGACCCGGAAAAGGAATTTAATCAGGAAACATGTGGAGAGGAGGTACAATCTGAATTGGCCTTAAACTGAATTAGGAGAAGCTGGTCATTCGGAGAAATGGCAGGGAGGGCATCCCCAGCGGAGGGAACAGAACAAACTAAGGTGGGGAAGCTTGGGTGCCCCTGAGGCATGCGGTCATTACTGTGGTGTGGCAAGTAGCAGCCAGGTGTTTTTCCTATCTTGGGGGAAAGTGTTAGTAGCCAAACATATGCTCCAAATCTGGGAGCACTAAGCACTTACCCCATATCAGTTCAGTTCAGTCACTCAGTTGTATCTGACCCTGTGACCCAATGGACTACAGCATGCCAGGCCTCCCTGTCTATCTCCAACTCCTGGAGTTGACTCATACTCATGTATAATACCCCATATAATCCAGAAAGAATTCTGGATCAGAAGTGGAGACCCATTGTTCCTGTGTCTAATACACTGTGTGAGTTTAAGCTAGTTATTTCTCCAGGCTGTGCCTCAATTGGCTCAGCCTCAAAATGGGAATGAAAATCCTTTACCCATCTACTTCATAGGGTGCCTTGGAAGTTAAGCGGGAAACTAAATATGAAAATTTAACTTCAAAGCCTCCTATCCTCTGTAATAAGAGTGTAAAGCACTTATATCAAATTGAAGAAGTTATTAGTCTTACTGCTGGTGGGCATTGTCATGACATGATTCAGGGACCAGCAAGCCAACCAGTGGCCGAAGTGAAGGGACCATGACTAAGACCTGTGCCGATTTTATATTTCATCACATTTAAAACATGTGTTCATGCAGTCTTTTATTGATTTAACAGATAAATAAAACTGGCTCATAAAGAACATTCAAAGTGAAAAGTAGAATCAAGCATCTAAGCTCCTTATTCTGCGCCCTTGCAAATGACCCTATCACTATACCAAGACTTCCCAGGTGACTTCGTGATAAATAATCTGCCTGTCAATGCAGAAGACTCGGGTTTGATTCCTGGGTCAGGCAGATCCCCTGGAGAAGGAAATGACAACCCACTCCAGTATCCTCACCTGGAAAATCACATGGACAGAGCAGCCTGGAGGCCTAGAGTCCATAGGGTCCCAAAGAGTCAGACTAAATGACTGAGAGATTAAACATGTACACCTGTGGCAGATTCGTGTCAATGTATGGCAAAACTAATACAACATTGTATAGTAATTAGCTTCCAATTAAAATAAATAAACTTATATAAAAACAACAACAACAAAAAGAGATTAAACAATAAGAACGATCAGTGTACCAACATGTTCAACCTCTGAGAATTTCTGAAAGCCATTGTTTAATAGAAAACAGCTACCATGTGATTCAGAAAATGAGAGCTTGAAATAGCCTCTGAAATAGCCTCCAAGAGCTCTTTCAGCCCCAGTTCTTCTTGACCATCTTGTATACAGTCCTAAAGCCAGACCCCAACCCCGAGAACCAACTCTGAGTTGCCAGGCGCCTGCATCTGGGCAATTCTGCACGTGGCTCACAGAGACTAGGGTTTACGTTATAACTGAGAACGTGGACTATACACCCAATAGAGGCGTGGTGAGGTGAGTCAGGGACATTTCTAGAAGACAGTTCCACTGGAACCCCAAACAGTTTGGGGAAAACCAAGGAGTGAAACAAGCAACTTGCCAGTGTGTTAAAGGGAAGACTGAGCGTGTGATACCTAAGAGCACAAGACGATGGAAATAAGAAAATGCAAAAGCAACTCACCCTCCGCCTGCACCTCTCCCTTGAGGAACTTGAAATATTTGATGGGCAAGGACGTCCCTTTTCATCATCGGCAAGTTGTTTCATCTTCCAAAACTGAAAAGCTTCCCCTTCCCTCTTTTTAAAGGAATGTTGAGCAGATAGAGTGAGAATTGGTTAGAAGGCGGCCACGTCTACGGTGATCACTGCCTCGTGATGGAGCCAGCGCAGCCTTGGCATTTGGCCCATTACTCTCAGATAGCAGTGACATCTCTGGGTTCTCCTACTGTTACATGGAGAAGAAAAGACAGCTCCACACTGCACACCCAGAGACCCAGGAGGAGATGCCAGCTCTGCTGTGTGCCCTGGAGCAAAATGATTTACTTCTCCAGTTTGGGATCTTTTTGCATCATTATCCTCAGACTGTAGACATGACCTCTAACATCCCTTCCAGTTCTAATACCTTGTAAAACTAGGATTCCTCCAATCATGCTGTATTAACTTAGTAAGGACCAAGAACCGTGAAAAAGGAAAATATTGCCTTTGCCTCTGCTTCCTCACTTCTACAATGAGGATACTAGCACCAACTGTAGGGTGGCTGGAAAGATTAGACAATAGATGCAAATCTGCAAACAGTGCCTGGCGCTCAGTAGGCTCCCCATCAATGGAGACTCTTAAAACCTAAAGATTTCCAGTCTCCGCCTCCGCCAGACTAATCTTTGCAGTCCTAGGCATCTCCATGGCTTGAGCACATGGCCCCTGACTTGCTGCTGCCCACTATGAGCTCTAAGTCCAAACATTAGAACAAAGTTTTAGAATCTTCCATCCCATCCAGGAGCCACATGGAGAGTCTGTGGACTTTTCTTTCTCCTTTGACTGGAACTCCTTGCCTGTGAGCATCTGTTAGCTCCAGGTGTCCGTGGATTAGCCCAAGGGCAGCCTTTTCGAAGACCAACTACTTGCTCCACTGTATTGAGCCTGCAGACGCTTCCTCGCTTCCTCCAACCCCTGTGACTGCCAGGGAGGGAGTGCAGGGGAACAGGAGCCTGAAACAGGGAGCATGTGTCCTCTGTGTCTACTTTACCAAGCTGAGATCCTTTGAGGGTGATAAGACTGGAGATCGAGAAGGGTAAGTCTTCATCACAACAGCGATGTTGATGCTAGTACCATGCAGGCTGAAAGCCTGAAAGCCATAGAAATATGTCCCACTGGCTCAGAGTCCTCATTTGCTGCAGAACCCGAGAAAAAAAATCAGAAAATTCCACTTGCTTTTTCCTATTTAATGAGGTCGAACATTCTTAAGGAATGAAAAGCAGAGCTCGAGCCTAGCTTTTAATTAGCTTCAGGAGCCCTTATTTCAAACTAGCCTCATTCCCGAAGCTATTCTCTCTCTGCTTTGAATGAGATGGAAATTCAATTGCATTTGCCTTGTTGAGGAGTCATAATAAGATGCTCCCTCCCCTTCAAGGTCACATGGGAAAAGACACTCAGTAGCCAGACAGACACCACACTTTTGGACCCCAGCAGGACACCAAAACTTGAGAAAGGCATTTTTGTAAGTTACTATGTGAGCTTGGGCTAGTATCTCCCCATGTTCAATGGAAAAAAGATACGGACTTTAGAGTCAAAGGAATTGGGATCAAATCCTGCCTCCTCTACTGAGTGTCAATTCAAATTAACTAAACACCTGAGGCTTCTGTTCCCTCATTTGTGATGCAGAAATTCATGTCCACCTTGTAGAATGACTGGAGGGACAAAATGAGTAATACATAAGCCCTGGACTTCATCTGTCCTCAGTAAACATTGTTCTTTTTCCTGCTCATCAGTAAGACAGAGTGAATTACCCCCACCTTACCTATTTCATTAGATTACAACAGTGACCCAAAGGGATCGTATATTCAGAGGCTAGGAGGTTAGGTCTCTTAGTTGGAGGTCAGGGTTCACATCCAGATCCTGCTGCCTCCTGCCTGTGCCACCTTGGGCAAGTTCCAGAGCCTGACTGTTTCTTCATAGTAAAAACAGGGAAGTTATCAGAAGCCTCTCCATGGGATTACTGTAAGGACTAACTGAGGTGGTGTCCAAAAAGCCCTTGCCTAGTGCCTGGCACATAGCAAGTGCGCAATAAATATTAGCTAATAATAGCACCGGCGGCATCTGAGAGTGTGCTGTAAAATTTAAAAATCCTCTAAGACAGCCATCTCAAATCCTTTTGGGAAAGGAATGTGCCTGTGTTACCGGTGCTTATGTAAATGTAAGTGGTTATTATTTATGTAGGAGAACATTACTGAGTATGATGCAGGAAGAGGGAGACAACAATATAGAGAAAGAAAAAATTTACGACGGGCTTCAAAGGGGAAAGAAGAGAAAATAACTTCTTGCCTGGCACTGGAGAAACAGCCCCATATATTACCTCCAACCTGCCTGGGCGCAAAGATCATGTCAATAGTGTCTTCTCTAAAGAAAGAGGGGAAGAAAAAAAAAAAAAAGGAAAGCAATGGAAAAGAAAGGAGAAGAAAACTTCATTCTATTTCCTCTAAAATTAATCCTCAGGCTGTATTTATCCAATAGAATCCTACTAAACACCCGTCCCAGGGGAGATGCCGGAACACTGGTGACTCTGCCCTCAGAGAATCTGGGACTAATGAGGATCTTAGAACAAGTACATAAATAACTAATTAAAGGTAGAGAGTGATGTGTCATGAATCATTATCTTCATCATTATTGGAAGTCATTTTTATGGAATTGCATATGTTTACTATATCATCCTTTTTTTCCAAAAAGAATTTTGAATGACTTATAACATTAAAGAAGATAGACACTGAGGTATAAAAAGATAGAACTAGATATTTATATTGAAGCCATAAGAAATGTCAAAGGCTAATATAATTGTTAGATCAAGCATTAGATTTAACTCTGAGCTTCCTGGAAGTCAGGACAAAATGGAAAACGCATTGATATAATTTACTGTTTCTCAAATACTAACACTCTCTTAAGCGATATACAGAAAACTAGTCAAGGCCTAATCCACTAACCTTGCATTTTCTATTCATTCGACGAATGCAAAAGGCATGCCTGGCTGTGGAATTTTGAGACATTCAGGTCGGCACGAACCATTATCAGCCTTTAAGACTATTCTTTTTTAAAAAAAATTCTGTATGCGTTATTAAAGCATTTTGTTTATCATTTCTGTAAAGCTGTTTCTCAGCTAGAATGCAAGCTGTCTCACTTCTTGTATTTTTAAGAAAAAATAAATAAATATACTTTAAACCACAGAGCAATCTTTATGTCATGACGCTAGACCTGTTAATCTTATTTTCAATAGTGCCCAGAAGGCTTTGATCTGTCACAGGCCTCTCTTGGGTTAATTGCTGCTCTTCTCAACTCATCCCCATGCAGACAGGTAGGTGGGAGTGAGGAGAATTAGCCAGTTGTAAGAAAAATCAAAGATGTTTGCTTGCAAGGGTACCTGCTTCTGAGAATTACCATGAATTTTGCATGCCACTGACTAAGAAAGGAAGGAAGGAAGTGACATCTTGAAGATCCTGGGCTGGGGCGAGCTGCGGTGAAGAAAGACCATCTGTTATTCTTCTTCTGGTTGGTTTCTGGCCTGTTGTGATGTCTTTTGTGAATCTTTGAGAATTTGAACTTTAAAACCAGTTTTAAAAGAAGGTGTGGTTGCCTTCTTTTTTTTTTTTAACATAATCCTTAGAAGTCTCATGAGGTTGATTAACGAAGCAGAATTTTTTTAAATAAAAAATAGAACAAAAGACAAGCAGTAAAGAAGGCGAAGGAATGCTGCTGTAAGAGAAAGAAAAAGAGGATTGCAAGAGAAGAGACACAAGAAGGGTCAGAAGGCGAAGGCATCTGAACACTTCCTGACTCAGGCCCTGCTGGGTGGAGGCGGGGGTCCTGGAAAGAGGGCACCCAGACTCCGACCAGCTGAGAGAGAGCCCTGATCGGGGAGGGGGCTGGACAGGGAGCCCGCTGCCACGTGCCGGCCAGTCCCACACACATCTGTTTGATTTGGCTCTGCTCACTGACCAGCTGCTGGCATTGAATCAGAAAGGGCAGGTGGGAGTGTTGGGGGAGCGGAGAGGAGGGGGAGATCGGATTATGCACAGTTGTTCCAGCAAGGGGGAAAGGGAGGAGGCAGGGAGGAATGAGGCTGGGAGGGGCCTGGGGGCAGGCAGGGGCAGGAAGGCCACAGCTGTGATGGTGGGCACTGGAATTAGTCACTGTCTGCAGCAGGTGAAGGCGCTGAGTCAGCAGCCCGGGATGTGGCCTCCAAGGACATCCAGGCCCTGGGCCAGGTTTGGGCAAAGTGTCGGGAGTGCTTTCCCGCTGTCCCCTTTGACCTGTCCACTGTCCCACTAAGAGGGAGCCAGTCCAGACCTCCAGACCAGCCACCATACTGCTCCCTTCCTTTTCCTACCAGAGTAAACCTTCTGTTTTCTACCTCAGATAATTTATTTGTCTTTCTAAGCTTACCAAGGCATACTTCTTCTAAAGCTGTTAAGATCTTCCCAATCATCCAGAGAGAAAACTGGAAAGACTCACCTTGCGTACCTAACAGAGGCCCCGGGAAGTGTAAGCGACATTCTCGAAATCACCTGCCTCAGCCAGTGGACGGACAATTTGGGGAAATGCTGACTCCTCCACCTCAGCACCTTTGGCTCTGCCAAAATTTGCTCTGGTCCACAATTTCAACCATGTGCCAAGAGGCTGAGTTGCTGAGTGGAGNGCATTCCTCTTCAATACCCCACTCACTGGATCTGCATCCGCAAAGGGACCACGCAGCTCATCCAACCTCTGTGCCTTACATGGTGCAGTTATGTAACAGGCCCAACTCTGTCTTTGAATCGGTTAGAAAGTGAAAGTGAAGTCGCTCAGTCATGCCCGACTCTTTGCGACCTCATGGACTGTAGCCTACCAGCCTCCTCCCTCCATGGGATTCTCCAGGCAAGAGTACTGGAGTGGGGTACCATTTCCTTCTCCAGGGGATCTTCCCAACCCAGGGATCGAACCTGGGTCTCCCGCATTCCAGGTAGACGCTTTAACCTCTGAGCCACCAGGGAAGCCCTGAATCGGTTAGGGTCCTAAGTAATTAATTAAGCACATATTTGCATTTTCAAGTCAGCTTCCATAGACTGTAGTATAGTTTTAAAGGTCTGTAGACATCCTATTGATATAAAACACAGGTATCCATAGTCATCCTACATAGGATCCTTCTTCAGAAGTTCCAGCCACTACAGGAAGGACTTAGTGATAGATACCATGATCAGATGACATTCAGAGAGTTCCCAACTTAATAATCATCAATCCCACTTGAGGGCTGAGGGCCTTTACTGTGACCCAGCAGCAAGTTCATCCCTCTCTGCTCTTGCACTCTAGGTCCAATGACTCATCCCTGATCTCATAACCCGCCAGTGCCCTCATTCCTACAAAATTCTCCACCATCCCTGGAATCAGAATCGGCCACCAACAGCCACATGTCCTGACTGGCATATTTAAGAGTAGGCTTTGCTCCCAACCTCCCCTGGCCTAAGACTGTAGTGGAAAATAACTTCAGATTTGAATTCCCACTCCACCATGTCTCACAGGAGCAGCCATTTTATCTTTCTGGGCCTCAATTTCCTCATCTGTAAAATGGGAATAAAAATACCCTGACAGAGATGCTATGAGAATTAGTGACAATGCAGAGAATTTCATCCACAGTTTTGCTCAGTGAGCAGTAGCTGTTTTCTTTGGATGACCACCCATTACTGCTGGCTTGGTGCCAACTGTGTCCTGGCCTGTCACCTCCTACCTCATGCACTGTCAGGATTGCTGGTACCCACGCCTACCTACCTGCCTTCTCCAGTCCCTGGGTTCTACCATCCTGCTCCTCTGAGCGAGTTCTACCATGCCTTTTCTAACTGGTGGCAGGTGGTATGCTGGGTTGGCTCCCGCCGAGGCACAAAGCTGAATCTTAACATCTCTTCCCAGCTCCACGGTCAGTGACCATGTCAGTAGTTCAAGGTCGGCCACAGGGAGGCTGTCTACACAGTTGAAATTAACCATTACTACAACAGGGCTGTATCCCCTGAGAGTGTCTTATTCACTAGCTCTCAGTCACACCGCGGCGGACTCTTCATTCTTGCTGCACCTTCTCTGAAACTGATCACCTAACCTGAACTCTCAGACATGGTCCTTTTACCAGAAGACCTCAGAAGTTTTCCTCCACACACATACTGCCTTTAAGTCTCAGTGAGCATGCAGCTAAACCTGTGCCAAAGTCTACAAAACAACTCTCCACTTAGGAATGGAAACACGACACCAGGAAACAAAAAAGTCTAACGAATATACATTAACCTCAGGATTAACCCTGCTGCTAATGAGATCTGCTCAGCACAGCCAAAGCATTTTCTTCCTGCCAGCTCCCTCTGGGTGATGCAAGGCCCCAGGGCCCCGAGACCTTCACCTGAGCTCTGTAATGGAAATCTTCCAGGCTCTACAGGACGGTGCCCGTCACGCCACCCCATGGCGTGGAAATGCTTGGACTTGGAAATGCTGTTGTCTCTTAGCAAAAAGGGTGTGGAAGAAGAAGAATTTTTATAGGTGTCAAAAGAAAGTACTGCCTTTCCTTCTTCTCTGTGAGGGCTCTAAACCATGGGATTTTGCTAAGGCCTTGGCATTTTGAGGGCTTGGATTCCATTCCAGTTGCATATCTCAAGCGCCCTGTTCCTTGGTGGTGTTCGATTCAGATCAGCTGTTCCAAGGGCCACATCTGGAGATTGTCGTGGTTATTTGTTACTTAGTTCTGGGCACACTTACCTTCGGGCTTCCCTGATGGTTCAGATGGTAAAGAATTTGCCTGCAATGCAGGAGACCTGGGTTCAATTCCTGGGTGAGGAGAAAGGAAGATTCCTTGGAGTAAAGGAATGGGTATCCATTCCAGTATTTTTGTCTGGAGAATTCCATGGACAGAGGAGCCTGGCAGGCTACAGTCCATGGGGTCTCAAAGAGCTGGACACGACTGAACAACTAACACTTTCACTTTTCACACTTTTATGTCCCCTGAAAAAAGACTCATTAAGCAAATAAAACAGGTGTATGAGCATGTGTGTGGTGGGATGGAAGGAGGGACATTTTTCTTTGCAAGGAATTGTATTCCCATGAATTTTAGAGGACAAACCATCACCTGCTTTTGTGGAATCCTATCTATCTTTGGTGACTATCATGGGTCTCTTTTGAGCAGTAGTTTTTTTCCCACTTGTACTTGAATGGATTTTCATGGCCCAAGTGGGAAAACACCCCATTCATTTGCCCATTAAACCTAAAATCCACTCTCCTCCCTACAGAATCCATAAATTCTATCCATTTTCCCTTCTCCACAATTCCAGACCACCTACAGAATGCAAACATCACTCACTACTCCGCTTCCTCCTGAGTACCTTCCCCTTGGCTTGCTGCTTCTCAAATAGGTACACAAGCTGTTCATGCCAACACTTTTAAGAAACTTCACAAGGACACTGGTGGTGTCTCAGGCGACTCAGTGGTAAGGAATCTGCTGCCGCTGCAGGAGACGCAGGAGACGCACATTTGACCTCTGGGTCAAAAAGATCCCCTGGAGGAAGAAATGGCAACCCACTCCCATCTTCTTGCCTGGAGAATCTCATGAACAGAGAAGCCTGGTAGGCTACAGTCCATAGGATCGCAAGGAGCCAGACACAGCTGAACTTGGATGCACACGCAGGCACAGGGACACCAGCAGAGAGAGACAAACATAGAAAAGGGGCACGATTTCAGAATTCCCTCCTACGTTCTCACCCGGTCTCTAGTTCACACTGTGGTGGAACTGTGAGCCCAGGATGCTAACAAGTCTTCTTCATCTCAACTCCTTCTCCTCCCCTCTTGCCTCTGGGCGACATCTTCACGGACATCAGATGACTACTCCTGTGCGTCTAATATACACAGATGTCATGACCTTTGTGAGGCACTTCACAGCCTGCAAATGACCTTCTCTAACTTGGGTGACCTTTAGAACCTCCCTGGGACCTAGGTGATGGTGTGACTGCCACCGTTTTCATGGGCCAACGAGACAGTGCAGAAGGAGTGCCTGCTAGGTGCCTAGTCAGAGCCCCCTTCGGTTCTCTCCCCTCAGTTCAGTTCAGTCACTCAGTCGTGTCTGACTCTTTGCGACCTCATGGACTGCACCATGCCAGGCCTCCCTGTCTATCACCAACTCCTGGAGTTTACTCAAACTCATGTCCATTGAGTCGGTGATGCCATCCAGACATCTCATCCTCTGTTGTCCCCTTCTCCTCCTGTCCCAATCCCTCCCAGCATCAGGGTCTTTTCCAATGACTCAACTCTTCGTATGAGGTGGCCAAAGTATTGGAGTTTCGGCTTTAGCATCATTCCTTCCAAAGAACACCCAGGACTGATCTCCTTTAGAATGGACTGGTTGGATCTCCTTGCAGTCCAAGGGCCTCTCAAGAGTCTTCTCCAACACCACAGTTCAAAAGCATCAGTTCTTCAGTGCTCAGCTTTCTTTATGGTCCAACTCTCACATCCATTCATGACTACTGGAAAAATCATAGCCTTGACTAGATGGATCTTTGACGGTAAAGTAATGTCTCTGCTTTATAATATAGTGTCTAGATTGATCATAACTTTCCTTCCAAGGAGTAAGCGTCTTTTAATTTCATGGCTGCAATCACCATCTGCAGTAATTTTGGAGCCCCCCAAAATAAAGTCTGACACTGTTTCTGCTGTTTCCCCATCTATTTGCCATGAAGTGATGGGACCAGATGCCATGATGTTAGTTTTCTGAATGCTGAGTTTTAAGCCAACTCTTTCACTCTCCTCTTTCACTTTCGTCAAGAGGCTCTTTAATTCTTCGTTTTCTGCCATAAGGGTGGTGTCATCTGCATATCTGAGGTTATTGATATTTCTCCTGGCAATCTTGATTCCAGCTTGTGCTTCCTCCAGCCCAGCGTTTCTCATGATGTACTCTGGATATAAGTTAAATAAGCAGGGTGACAGTATAAAGCCTTGATGTACTCCTTTTCCTATTTGGAACCGGTCTGTTGTTCCATGTCCAGTTCTAACTGTTGCTTCCTGACCAGCATACAGGTTTCTCAAGAGGCAGGTAAGGTGGTCTGGTATGCATATCTCTTTCAGAATTTTCCATAGTTTGTTGTGATCTACACAGTCAAAGGCTTTGGCATAGTCAATAAAGCAGAAATAGATGTTTTTCTGGAACTCTCTTGCTTTTTCAATGATCCAACGGATGTTGGCAATTTGATCTCTGGTTCCTCTGCCNAGAGCAGTCACCTTCCAAGTGGAACCCCCTCCCAAGCAGCAAGGATAGAATACCCAAGCGATCGGCTTGACCCTGCAACAGCTCCCTAACAGGCTCCTGCAACAGGCCTCCATAACGCCCTTGCTTTTGACCTTGACTCATCCTTGAGGGTGGAGTATGCATGCAGGTGTGGACATGGCTGTGAAGGAGAGGGGAGAGGAAGACCTCCCAATCGCTCTAGAAGTCGATATTCCCTCACTTCTTGTTCTTTCTCTCTATTAATTTGATTGGCTTACCAATCAAATCGGTAAGCTCATATATAATTGCTCATATATAAGGCAAACATACATAATTCATGACCCTTCTGCCTCCACTACCACCTCTTTACTGGCTTGGAGAATTTTAGAAAATTTCTTTGTGTGACTTCTTCAACTTTGAACACTGAGACCAATGTGAAGCCAGTTTGGCCCCTCAAATGTTCTCATGAAAGTGTCTTTGATTTGCCTCCAAAAGTCATTGAAGTAGATTAAAACAGGGTAATATTCCAAGCCAGTAGTGGACACTAAGTGGAGAAGTCCTTCACCATTCTCTTTATCAAGCAGGGGAGCAAACAGTATAGATGCTGAACCACCAAGTCATACGAACAAGCTCAGTCCATCCCCTCCCCCTAAAACAAACCCCATCACCACGATCAGCATCCAAGTTTGAGTCTCCTCTGAACTACTCTTTTTAATTAAAAATTTATGTTTACGTACACATAGATTCATATGTAGTTATAAGAAATAATGCAGAAAGAGCCTGTCTGTCCTTCCCCCTCGGTGTTAACATCTTGCAAAACTATGGTACAATATCACAATGAATATACTGATGTTAATAGGCCTCCCCGCTGGCTCAGCAGTAAAGAATCCACCTGCCAGTGCAGCAGACCTGTGTTTGATCCTCGGGTCTGGACGATTTCCTGGAGAAGGAAATGGCAACTCACTCCAGTATTCTTGCCTGGAAAATCCCCCGGACGGAGGAGCCTGGCAGGCTACAGTCCATGGACTCGAAAAGAGTTGGACACGACTGAACAACTAAACACACACACACAAACATATTGATGTTAATAAGTCAAGAAGGAGAATATTTCCATCTCTGCCAGGATCTCTCATGTTGCACACTTATAGACCAATCCATCCCCACCCACCCCACCCCCCTTAATCCCTGTTAACCACCATTCTGTTCGCCATTTCTAAAATCTTGTCAGTTAGGTGTAGGGAACAAATGGATGGATATCAAGGAGGAAGGTGGGGCATAGGATGAACTGGGAGATTGGGACTGACATTTATATACACTACTATGTGTAAATTAAACAACTAATGAGAACCTGCTGTGTAGCACAGAGAACTCTACTCTGCTCTGTGGGGACCTAACTGGGAAGGAAACCAAAACAAGAGGGGATAGATGTACGCATATGGCTGATTCACTTTGCTGTACAGCAGAAACTGACACAGCAGTGTAAAGCAACTACACTCCAATAAAACTTTTAAAAATCATAAAATAAAATCTTGTCAGTTAGGAATAGACTCACCATATGCAACTCTTTGGAATTCACTTTTTCCTATCAAGATGATTCTACCAGAAGGTTCATCCAGGTTGTGTGTATCAAGTTAATTCCTTTCCATTGCTGAGTAGTATTTCATGTATGAATGTACCACAGTCTATTCTCCCACTGAAAGACATTTGAGTTGTTTTCAGTTTATGGAAGTTGTAAACATGTGCTATAAACCAGTCGGGGACAGAATTTTGTGTGAGTATAAATCTTTATCTCTCGGGTTAAATGGTCAAGAGTGAGACTGCTGGGTTTCTTGGTCTTGTACATTTACTCCTTTTTAAAAATACAACCAAACTATTTTCCAGAGAGATGATACCATTTTACATTCCCACCAGTGAGGTATGAGGGAACCAGTTTCACACATACATGCTAGCACTTTGTGTTGTTGCTAATTTTTGTTATTTCAGCCACTCTGATAGGTGTAGAGTGATATCTCATGTGCTTTTAATTTGCATTTCCCTGATCTCTAATGATGTTGAATTATCTTTCTGTGCTTTCACTTGTCATCTGTACATATTCTTTGACAAAATGTCGCTTCTTGCCTCTGCTGATTACAAATTAGGTTGCTTGTTTTTTAACTGTTGAGTTTTGAGATATCTATATATATTCTAGGTATTAGTTCTTTGACAGATATGTGACTTGCAGATATTTTTTTCTTGGTTGGTCACTTGCCTTTTAATCTTACTAACTACCAAATGCTTTTGCTGCATTTACTGATACAATCATGCAGGAGACCTGAGTTCTGTCCCTGGGTAGGGCAGATCCCCTGGAGGAGGGCATGGCAACCCACTCCAGTATTATTGCCCAGAGAATCCCATGAACAGAGGAGCCTGGCGGGCTACAGTGGATAGGGTCACAAAGAATTGGGCATGACTAAAGCAACCTGGCGTGCATGTGGGGAGTGTGAATCTTTAGGTATCTTTATTAGTACTGCGTTTGTCATTTCAGTATCAGAATGATACTATCTTTATAAAATGAATTGAAGACGGTTTTGTCCTCTTCTGTTTTCTAGTAGATGTGTAAAACTGGTGTTAACTCTTCTTTAAATGTTGGAAGGAAATCTTCGGTGAAACCATCTGGAACTGGAGATTTTGTTATTGAAAGTTTTTTAAATTATGAATGCAATTGCAGTTGTCTGTATTATATTGGGTAAATTGTGGTACTTTTGGAGTATTTGGCTTGTTTCATCCAAGTAGTCAAAGTTTTGGATGTGGAGTTACTGCCTCTGCGTGATGTGTAAAGTCTTCCCCATCTAGTGCTAACCCACCTCTTCAGTCCCCTACTCATCCCTTCCACAGGCTCCACGCATCTCAGTGAACTGGATTCTTCTCTAGGATTCCTTGAATTCTCTGTGCTTTCTCACTGCCTCACCTGGCTATTGTCATTCTCTACACCTGAAATATCCCAAAATTTCAAAGGAATTTTTCCTCTCATTCAAGGGACACTTAGGACCTGCAGCTTCCCTTTCTTATTTCCCTTTGAACCCTCATGGCCTGTATTATCTGTGGTGGTTCCATGGTATGAACTGGAGAGTGCCTTGTGTAAAGGTTATCTATGAACATGGGCTTAGTCTCCTGCTAGACTGTCAAGGAGGAAACTCTGTATGATTCTTCTTGGCTTCCTCCAAGGGCCACGCACAGGGTACGGCACAAAATACCCACACAAAAGGCATCTAAAGAATTAACTCACATGAGTCCTCACAGGATAGATCATTCAAGAAAGTTCTTTGACTTCCCTTCTTTAAATAGTTAGGGAGCTATCTTTCAGGACCTGCTCTTGAAACAGGGGTTGATTTAGGATCTGAGGAGAGCTGGTTCCTTGAGTAATTGAAAGGAAAGCATCGCTGTCAGCACCAACCCCATCTCAAGGGAGACTTACTGTGGCTCTCAGAGCCTGAAGACTCTCACAAAAATATAGGTTCAATATGAAGAGATGGGACACAAACAAGGATCAAAAAATCTACCAGTTTATAGAAAGAACACCTTCTTCTACCATCCAAATTAGTAGTTCAGATTCTTAGCAGCACTGTACTAAATAGAGATGCATTAACAAAACACGATGGAAAAATGATCTCCATCTATTCCCAGTTCAGTAGGCATCCATATCCAGTAATATCTTTGACATTGACTTTGCATCAAGAAACCCAGGCTGGGAATGAATATTCTCCAGGGAATCCTCCCACCATCCCAAAACAGAAGGTGAGGTAGCTGGGCAGGAACTCAGAGACAAATTTGGGCAAAGGGGAAACATTTCTACTCCTGTAACTGTCAAGAGCCACCTCCTGGTGATTTCATTGTCCCTCTCCTAATCTGAGCATCTTTGCCTCCCACCATATCTGCTACTTCATCCTTTATATGGTCTCCAGTCTGTGTGTTTACCTGAATCAATCCATCTTAAACACAAACACCAAAAAGATCTCCCTCTAAATTTAGTCTGATCATACCATCCAAGTTTTCAAAGAAACCTTCATATATTCCCTATTGCACAGGAATACTGTTGACACGCTTTCACCAGGCATTCAAGGCCCTCTTCATGTTATAACTTCACTTCCCACAGTCCCAGTCACACACCAGTGGGAAAAAGCAGAATGCAAAGAATTTAGAATCAGATCTCAGTTCAAATGTAACTCAGTTTTGTAACAGTTTCATGATCTTGGGTAGTAATTTAACCCTGATGAGCTTCAATTTCCTACCAAAAAAAAAAAGTTTGAAGAATAATAGTAGCTCAAAAGGTTGTCATGAGAAATACATGAGGTCATGAGTGTAAAATACACAGCACATAAAGGTACTTGATAAACGATAGCTCTTTTTACTGTGCTGAAGCACACTGAGCATCCTCCCTATTCATGAAACACCTCTGAGTCATTTCTTAGGCCTACTGTCCCTGGCAAGCTTATCAAATGCCCTTGCACGAGGAGCAGGGAGAAGGGACTGGCTGAGGATGAAGGGGAGGGGTGAGGGAGCATAAAGAAGCTCCAAGGAGAGCTATGTAAAGGGGACAAAGCAGGAACAGAAGTTCAGAATGAAAGAGCAGGCTCCAGTAGTTTCAGAATCTTTCTTCCCTGAGCATCAGAACAAGCCCAAGCCTGCCTTTGCACAGCTGATAAGGACACCTCTCCCATCATCACACAGGTGAATTATCTATGTTTCTTCGATACAGATTTATTCAAATATGATGTCCAACATAGAGGAGAGGCTGGGAGTGGGTGTCTCAGCCTGGATTTAAATCTGAAGTCCATTCACTATAGCATTCTCCCACCTATTATGTATGTGTGCTCTTATAAGGGACTCAAGGAAATAGTGTCAAGAGACCTACTTCATAAGTATGTTTATTATTATCTCTGTTGTTTGAGCCACACAAAATAAATGTCTGGCATTTCCAGAAATTGCTATCGATTGAGCAGCAGATTTTACAAGGCCAATCAATAGCAGTTTCCTCTGTAACCACCCCCCTCCGGGTATATTTATTTGTGATTAAGCTTTCTGTTCCTCCTGTGCTTTCTAGTGCTTGTAATTGGTCCAGAATAAATAGATGATTTCATCTTTTTCCAGGAAAAAAAGGGGAGGGATTAAAAAAAACTTTGCTATTAAAAATATCTCCTTTTTCTATTCAAAAACAAATCTGTGTGCATATCACTGTACGTATACGAAAGGGAGAGAGAATGGATTCAAACCTGCTTGCCAGTGTGAGACCCTAAACACGTAAGTCACAGTTGGGGACCTCTTTTCCCTGCACGTAAGCCATGCTATAAAAGACAGTTGGGCACTCAGAAAACCATAGACTCTTCTAGCTGTGGATCCTTCTTCGATCATGATGTCTTTGTATCGTAGAGTATCACTGACTGTGTTACAGAGGCTTGGATAAGTATAGAACTTCAAAGTTCACCAGCCTAGCCTCCTCTTCTTGTAGATGAAAGCACAGAGGCCCAGAAAAGGAAAGTCAGGTCTAAACTCTGGTCTCTTTCTTCAGAACATGACCTTATGTGGAGATAAGGTCTTTATAGAGATCACCAAGTGAAAATAAGATCATTAGGGTGGTCCCTAACCCAAAATTACTGTTATCCCTGTAAAAAGGGGATATTTGGACACTGAGAGACATGCACAAAGAGGCAGAACACCATATGATGATGGGAGGCGGAAATCAAGAAGATGGTCCTGCAAGCCAAAGAATACCAAGGACTGCCAGAAAATCGCCAGGAGCTAGGAGAGAGGCATAGAGCAGATGCTCCCTCAGAGCCCTCAAAAAGAACACCTTGATCTCAGACTTCCAGCCTTCAGAACTGTGGGACAACAAATTTCTATTATCTAAGCCACTCAGTTTGTGGTACTTGGTTTTGATAGCCCTAGCAAACTCATCATTCCTCTTCCTCAATAGCGATCAGTCATGAAGCCCAGAGCTATGGAACCCAGAGCTAAAAGTCAGAACAATATTAGAACGATACGTTAGAACTACCTAGAAGCTATTGATAACCCTGCTGCTGCTGCTGCTAAGTCGCTTCAGTTATGTTCGACTCTGTGCGACCCTGTAGACAGCAGCCCACTAGGCTCCTCTCTCCCTGGGATTCTCCAGGCAAGAATACTGGAGTGAGTTGCCATTTCCTTCTCCAATTGATAACCCTACTTCAAATAAATAAAGCTTCAGGACAGAGGGCAAGGATGCTCAAACCCCCATCTTCTGAGAGGAGACAAACTTTTTGCAACTGTGGAGAAAGTAAAAGAACTGCTAAAAATTACATAAAATCCATTGTCTATGTGGGGAAGCACATAGTCATGCTCTACGATGGTGTAAAGCTCACAGTATTTTTTCTTTCAAGGTAGAATATAAAAGTAAAGAAAACTTAGGAAAAAATGTGTCAAAAAATAATGCTATACATTCACAAGACCTACTTCACTTATCTCTTCCTAGGAACACAGGAAGACTGTATTTCCCACTCTCCTTTGCAACTAGAATGGACCATGTGACTAGTTCTGACCAACAGACAGTAAGTAGAAGTGACGTAAATAGAAGCATAGAAATGAGTGTGTGAGTCTTTCATACTTTCTCTTCCCCTGCCATAGACCCCCATAGTCATACACTGAGAGAGACATGGTGCAAAATTAACTAGAATAGATCTTTAAGTCACTGATTGAAAGGGAGCTGCCTTGGAGAATCCTCCAGCCTTCAACAAAGCTTCTATGAGAAAGAAATGCATATTTTTGAGATCTGGGGAGAATAATCTAACCTGACACTTTGGCTTGACTCAGCTGATGATGGTCCTCACCTTTGCAATTTGTATTTGACTAGCATATTACTTGAAAAAGAATAAGCCGTATGAAAAATATGAACTTGGAATTTCCCACATTTCTTGTTGCTTAGTAAACAGACAGTGGTAGAGCGACCCATGCAAAAATGTGCTTGTGATCCTATCTGAAAACACAGACCCTGGGTGTCACAATAAAGGAAACTCCTTTCCAGCATCCCTGCCTACTCCTCCAGCAGAAGCTGGGACCCTTACCGGAAAAGGGCTATTGCCTACTGCACAAGGCAGCCATTCTTGGCACCACTCTGGTTGTTAGAAATGTATTCCTTAAAATAATCTATAATCTGAGTTTGTTATTTCCACCCACTGACCTTAGTTCTTCCCTCTAGAGTTCTGGAATAACAAAGAACAAGCCCATACTTCTTCCAAACTGCTTTCCCCCAGGCTGATGTTTTACTGAAAGGAGATTTCTTTCCAGAAGCCTTGTTAATCAAGCTATCACTAATAAGTCAAATCCCAATAGAATGTAAGCCAAAGCACTGTCCCAATTATGTTGCTGTGTTAGGATTTTACGATATCAAAAAATATTTGGAATACATGGAATTCCACCTGGGGCCTAGCATTCTTTCAGCTGCAGAAAGATTTGCATCCTAGCAATACTTGTTTTATTGCGATTTAACCTGCCCATCGTTCTGCTGAGTGCCCAAGTAGGAATGTGGGAAATAGCTTTCTATCACCATAAGCTCAGAAAAATGTCAGTGAAATGCAAGCAAATAGATTATGATTGCATCGACAGCTCTTTTCATAAGCTAATGGGCTGTCTAACCTATTCTTAACTGCTGTCCCCCATAGGGTCTCGTAAGCACATTACCAAAGAGTTTGTTGAATCTGGCAAATTGATACACTGGGCTTGTTTGACTTTCCATTTCTATGAGTGATCATTAGGTATTTTAACACTATGTGAATGTGCTTAGAACGCCTAATGGGGCATTAGGTAGGTAAATAAGTGATTCACTTGGGAACTGCAGTATTAACACAGACAAAAATCCATTTTCCTTTCTCTTAGTAATGGATTCTCATCATGTTTTAGGTGGAAATTTTTAAATATGCATAAACAGGTGAGATATCTCAGATCTGTAATTCATGTTTGATCATCAGGACTCCTATAGGAGAGATAATATACAATTTTTTCTTAAAGGACTAAAGGAATTAAATCAACATGAAAGCTAAAAAACCACAGGAAAATGGAAACTTACTAGCAAACAATTATTTTACATTTCAGATTAGAATATCTAGTGTTGGCATGGCTGGGGGAAACACTTTTATATGGTGTTGAAGTCTAGTCTGAAGGATTTTGAACATTACCTCATTAGCATGTGAAATGAGCACAATTGTGCGGTAGTTTGAACATTCTTTGGCATTGCCTTTCTTTGGGACTGGAATGAAAACTGATGTTTTCCAGTCCTGTGGCCAGTGTTGTTTTCCAAACTTGCTGGCACATTGAGTACAGCACTTTAACAGCATCATCTTTTAGGATTAGAAGTTGCTCAACTGGAATTCCGTCACCTCCATTAGCTTTGTTCATAGTAATGCTTGCTATGACCAGTGTGTTCTCTTAGTGAAACTCTGTTAGCCTTTGCCCTGCTTCATGTATTCCGAGGCCAAACTTGCCTGTTACTCCAGATATCTCTTGACTTTCTACTTTTGCATTCCAGTCCCCTATAATGAAAAGAACATCTTTTTTGGTGTTCTAGGTGGTCTTGTAGGTCTTCATAGAATCATTCAACTTCAGCTTCCTTATGGGAGCATAAATTGGGACAATCTTTCTGAAAGGCAATTTGGCAAATATATCAAACGCCTCTAAAATGTATATATCCCTTGACCCAGACACACCTCTTTCACTTCTAGGAATGTACTGTAAGGAAATAATAATTGTTATGTGCACAGATTCATTTATAAAAATGCTTACCATGTTTTTCACAATCAAAGTAATTTGAAAAGATCAAATAGCCAACCAAAAGAAACTGGCTTTTTGAAAAACATGATGTATTCATTTATACAACGTTACATTGTGTAGGCCTTAAATATGCGCTGGGCATATATGCTCAGTCATGTCCCACTCTTTGCCACCCTATGGACTGTAGCCCTCCAGGCACCACTGTCCATGGGATTTTTCAGGCAAGAATATTGGAGCGGGTTGCCATTTTCTATTTAAGGTTATATTCCTGACCCAGGGTTCAAACCCACATCTCCCGTGTCTCCGGCATTGGCAGGCGGATTACTTGACCACTGAGCCACCTGAGAAGCCCGCTCTGTATACTGGGGCCAAATGAATCAAATCCCAGAGACAGAGTTTTTGGTGAAGCAAAAAAGGATAGAATTATTGCTTTGCCAGGCAAAAGGAGACATACCTGGCTTCTGTATGAAGACTTAATAGTAAGAAAATATACTTCTAAGGTTAAAAAGTTTCAGAACTATTTTTAGGATATCAGTTTTGCAAATACTTTTTAAACAAACATCAAAATTTAACAATGCTTATCTCTGAAGGTTGGGGTTGTGGGTGCTTTTTATTTCCTTATTTATCTCTCCCGAAGTTTTCTAAATACATACAATGAACACCTAATATATTTCCAATATATTGGTGTATAAAAATATTATAATGAGATTGAATATTACATGTAAAAAATTCTAATTTTTGCTGTGGTCACTAGGAAACCAGTCACATCTTTCCTACTCAATTAACTCAGTATTAAGTGAAACTTTCTTTGGCATTTCTAATTAGTATACAGCCGAACGTTCTCTACTCTTTAAAACAAGTTTGAAAACCAAAGGTCATTTGCCGAGATACCCAACTCAGTTTCATTTGAAATAAAGAAATACATGGAATTTTAAAATCTGGGAATAAAATATTAGTATCATCACTCAAGAACATTAGATGTAGAGCCAGAACGCCTGGGATCAGATTCTAACTCTGACATTAGTTGGTGACTTTTAACAAGTCTCTAATCCTTTCATGGGACTCTCAGACTGGGACTATATAGAGAGATGGAGATTTTTTAAATTAAGGAATGTGAAAGATCAATATATCCAAAATACCACCAAGGCATGTTAGATACTGTGTTTGCTTTAGCCATCTCTAGCCTAGGATCTCAATAACTAACAACCAGTCATGGCTGGAATGAGGCAAAGGAAAGAAACTGATTTTCTTTTCTTTTTCATCTTTTCGTTTGTGTATAAGGTAAGACATAAACTCATGCACAAAGTGCATAGATCATAAATGTACAGCTTAATGAATTATTACAAAGTAAATCCCTGTGTAAAGTCCACCCAAGTGAAGAAAAATAGGACACACCAGTACCCTAGAAGGCTTGCATGTGCCCCCAGTCACACCTGCTCTCTCCCTTAGAATTGCTGCTTTCCTAACGTTATTCAGATCATTTCTTTAATTTGCTGTGTAGTTTTACTACCTAAACATGCATCTCTGAATGTTATAGTTCACTCGAGTTTCTTTTTGAACTTCATATAAATAGAATCATACAGAAAAAATATTGTCATGATAAAGGATGCAAAAACAATTGTAAAGCGTAATGTATACAAAAATGAGTGGCATTACTGTCAGTGATCTTATTATATGGAGATGCTGGCATTGGATTTCAACCCTACACAGCAGGCGGCTGGTCTCACGATTTTGGCATTGAGTCATTTCCAGTCAGGTCTAGGTCGCCTCGTCTTTCTTGATAGTCAGCGGAAGCCCATGCTCAGGGGCCCATCAGAGCTCTGTGTTTGTGACTTCTTAAGCCACCTGGATTGGAGAAGGCAATGGCACCCCACTCCAGTACTCTTGCCTGGAAAATCCCATGGACGAAGGAGCCTGGTGGGCTGCAGTCCATGGGGTCGCTAAGAGTCGGACACGACTGAGTGACTTCACTTTCACTTTTCACTTTCCTGCACTGGAGAAGGAAATGGCAACCCGCTCCAGTGTTCTTGCCTGGAGAATCCCAGGGTCGGGGGACCCTGGTGGGCTGCCGTCTATGGGGTCGCACAGAGTCGGACACGACTGAAGTGACTTAGCAGCAGCAGCAGCAAGCCACCTGGATGGAAAAGTACTCACCTGAGGCTGAAGGGGTCTGTAAATACCTGCTTTGTTCATAAATTAGCAGGCTTCCCTCTGCTGAGTGAGTTCTCTAGCTATTATCAAAGCTCTAAGGTCACATCCGGTTAATCGTTGGCTAGAAATCAATACATGGAAAGCGATGGTTTATGATAAGGGCTTATAATAAGCAAGTTCAAGTTCAAGAGACTGACTGTCTTCTTGCTTTTAGATGCTGAAAAGAAGCTGCTAATCCTCTTTCCTGTTGGGGGGTAGAAAAAAGCCTACTCATGTTGCTACTTAAATCAAGAACTACTTACTATATTTTTAATATGTCCTCTTCCTTTCTTTGGCCAATTCATTGTGACCTTAGGCTCAGCTGTTCAAATGCCACCTGGAATTTTTTCCATCCAAAGGAAATGTATCAACTTATTCTCTGGCATCACAAGACCTCAGAGTTATAGTCACCTTTGTCCCAGTTCTGGGACATTCCCAGTGCTCTTTGATGTTAGCAGCTACCTAGTGAACTGATCCCTGGGGCTCCCAGTGCCTCAGGGTCCATATCACTGTGGGTTTCCCAGCTGGCATTTGGCCAGTGCTTGCCATTCTTCCTGTGCAACCACCCATGCATGTGTGCATGAGCACACGCATGTGTGAATGAGGGGGTGTGTTCAAGCGTGTGTAGGCATACTATCTGCTCATTCCACAAGTAGAGAGCATTGCTGTGGACTGTAGCGATAAAGGTAAGAATGCCTTTCATGTATTAAATACTGGGTGAATAAGTGAACAAATGAGGAATGCTCCACCTGGCTTTCTACCCAAATGTTCCTCCTCTTGTCACAAATGGGCCTGTTTGAATTCCACCTTCAGGCTCAGCATTGCACAATGTCTAGGACCAATTTAGGACTTAGTCAAGTATAATTTCAGCAGCCTTAGTTTAGATCCCCAAGAAACTCAGAATTTAGTGGCCTGGCCAATCCTTCCACAGCGATGTCAAGTCCATATCTGGAGTACTGCCTTGTTCCTCTCCTGTAGCCCCCTGTGTTCACTCCAGTTTTAGTATCTGGTAATACTTGCTACTATCCTAGTGAGTGAAGTCGCTCAGTGATGTCCGACTCTTTGCAATCCCGTGAACTGTAGCCCACCAGGCTCCTCCGTCCATGGGATTCTCCGGGCAAGAGTACTGGAGTGGGTTGCCATTTCCTTCTCCAGGGGATCTTCCTGACCCAGGGATCAAACCCAGGTCTCCCGCATCGTAGGCAGACGCTTTAACCTCTGAGCCACCAGGGAAGCCCCCTGCTACTATCCTAGGCCCATGCTAACCCTCTCCACTACAATAAGAGACTGAATATCCCCCTCCTGAATCTCAATAGCTAGGATCCAGCTTCCTAATCTCTTAAAATGCCCAGACCCTGAACTGGCATGTAACATTATCTCATCAATATCAGACTTCCTGCTGGAACCTCCACCTCTCCCTGGTACTTCCTAACTCTGAACAACAGCTACTCCACGCCATACTCCCCAGAAGCCATATCTCACTACTAGAATCCCTCACTCCACTGGCATCTGAGTGTGCTCCCAGCTTTTGATGATGGACATCTCTAATCTCCAGTTCTGCTCTTCTGATCTGCCTTGTTCATTGCCTACTGAAAGCCCTTTTAATTTTGAAATTAGAAACAACAATAACTATTGAAAGTAAGGTACTATCAAAGTAAGTAAATAAGTGCAAATAGGAATATATACTATGTTCATGGCTTGGAAGTCTCACTATAGTTAAGATGTTGATTCTCTATGAACTAATACATAGAATTAAATTCCAATCAACATCATTGCAAGTTTTTTTGTGGTAGATACAAAGGAGTTGTTTCTAGAGTTTATATAGAAAGGCAAAAGAACTAGAATAACCAAAACAAAATTGAAAAAAGAAGAAGAATATTAGAGAATTCTTCCTATCCTATCTTGATTTCAAGACCTATGATAAGTAATCAGACTGTGGTTTTGGCAAAAGAAGAGTCACAGAGACCATTGGAACAGAATACAGCGTTTGCAAATAGACTCACACGAATACAGCTAGTTGATATTTTATACAAACACAAAGGCAATTTAATTTACTAACAAAATCATGTTGGGATCATTGAAGATCCATATGCAAACATATGAACCATTTCAATATAATCCTCACATATTCTAGAAAAAAATTAAAATGAATCTCAGATACAAAGATAAAACATAAAACTATGACTTTTAGAAGTGAAATCAGAAAAAAATCTTCATGACCTAAGATTAGGCAAAAATTTCTTAGTTATAACACAAAAACATAATAGATAAAGGAAAAAATGATAAACTGATCAGACTTCATAAAAATTACAAACTTTGTCTCTATGAAAAATAATATTAAGAAAATGAAAAGACAAGGAAATGTTTGGAGAATATAGTTGCAAATCACACATCTGACAAAGGACTTATATTAAAACTAAATAAAAAACTGTCAAAATGCCATCAAAAGAAAACACACAGTCTGTTTTCAAATAGGCATGGGATTTGAATAGACATTTTACCACAGGGGATCTACAAATGGCAAATAAACACATAAGGAGATATTCAACATCATCAGCCATTACAAAATGAAAGTAAAAACCATGATGAGAGACCACTGCACAACTTAGAATGACTAAAAGAGATAAAAGAAAACAGCTGACAATTACAAGTGGTGGCGCGAGTGCAGAGCAACTGGTATTTTCATACATTGCTGGTGAGAAAGTTTAAACGTAAAATCATCTGTAAACAGTTTGGTAGGATTTTAGAAGGTAAAAAATGTACACAAATGTTCATAGAAGCTCCTTACATAGTACCCCAAAGTATTATTTTTAAGAAATCAATGTTTTTTAACAGATGAATGAGCAACTGTGTTACAGCCATACAATGAAATAATGCTCACAATAGAAAGGAACTATCAGTGCCATGTCGCAAAGGCATTACACTGAGCAAAAGAAGTCTATTTTTAAATTATATACTGTGTGACCCCACTTATACAACATGCTGGAAAAGGCCAAACTACAGCAACAGAGAACACATTAGTGGTCACCAGAGATTTGCAGTTAACTCCAAAGGGCAGCACAAGAGTTTTGTTTGTTTGTTTGTTTTAAGTGATAGATTTGGCTGTCCTGATTATTGCGGTTACACAAATTCATACATAATTAAAACTCATACAACTGTACTTTACAGCATATTAATTTAAAAACTAAAATTAAAATCTTTGGGATTTCCTAAAGCACTGAAGAAATGATGTTTCCGAATTGTGGTGCTGGAGAAGACTCTTGAGGGTCCCTTGGACAACAAGGAGATCAAACCAGTCAATCCAAAAGGAAAGCAACCCTGAATATTCCTTGGAAGGACTGATGCTGAAGCGGTAGCTCCAATGCTTTGGTCACCTGAAGCAAAGAGCCGATTCATTGGAAAAGACCCTGATGCTGGGGAAAATTGAAGGCAGGAAGAGAAGAGGGCAACAGAGGATGAGATGGTTGGATAGCATCACCACTCAACAAGACATGAGTTTGAGCAAATTCTGGGAGATGGTGAAGGACAGGGAAGTCTGTCATCTGCAGTTCACGCAGTCGCAAAGAGCTGGACACAGCTTAGCCACTGAACAACAAGGGCATTCCCTGGTGGTCCAGCGGCTAAGATTCCATGGTCCCAATGCAGGGGGCCCAGGTTTGAACCCTGATCAAGGAGATAGATCCCACATGCAGCTAAAGATTACATGAGCCACGAGGAAAATCAAAGATCCCACATGCTGCAAAAAAAACCTGGTGCAGTCAATAAATAAATACATTTTTTTTTTTTAAATATGTCTTAGCACACTCCACCTGAATCTTTTCCTGCATATATATTAACAGACTCATTCTGTATTAGATAACACTGTATAACCCATTTTGATTTTAAAATGTTGTAAATAGCTTTCAGTGTAATGAAATATGTATCTACATATCAATTTCAATGGTTGGGCTGTGTTCCACTGAATAGACATAACACTTATTATATAAGCAATCCCATGATGTTGGGAGTTGGGGCTGTCTCTGATTTTTCAGTTTTAGAACTGATGCTGTGATGACCATTCTTATAGCTAAGTATTTGCTACAAATCCTTAATGGTATTTTAGATAAATTTTTACAAGTGGACTTGCTGAGTCAATGTATGAACTTTTCAAAGATCTTTGAGGAGCCAGTGAAGGTTCCCATTTCCCCATATGCTTCCCTGCAAACTTGCTCCCATTCTATTATACTATGAGGAGTCAAAACTTCTTCAAAGTACTTGTGTGTATATTGTATTCAGCTTTGAACAACAACACAACCCACAGAGCCTAGCACATTGCCTGAGACAGAAGAGTAGCTATGTTATATTTGTATTTGTTTGTTGGCAAGAATAAATGATCAAATTAATGACCCAGCTTCTTCTTTGGCAATGATGTTCCCTGTTTAATGTCAAATAGAGTTACTTCATGCAATAATCATTAATTCAGTACTTACAGTGTAGTCCCATTTAATCTCAGCTATAAAAAAATTGAGCACTCCTCACATACTACTTATTTATATTTTACATTACACATGCCTGTGAATCTACATATTAATGAATAATAAAGCTTGATTTCTTGCTTATCTTTGGATTAGAACTAAGCATAAATGAAGTTCTAATACTTCCTTCTCACTCTCCAAAGATTGTTCTTCACATCCCCGCTGGCTGCGCCAATTTGCAGATCACTGCTCTAAGAAGCCTGAATGCCACGGAGGACACGGGGATTGGTTATGCAGGCCTGCCCTTGGATTCTCGGGTAGCCTGGGAACAAATACCATGAGCGCTTCACAGATACCAGAGTGTCTTGTGAAAGCAGAGGAGGGAGAGGTGTTTTCCTATTGGAGAAGAGCTGGGAGTCTTTAGGACGGAGGATGCCCTGGAGCAGGCCAGGAAGCACAAGAAGAGCTTTGTGTTCCATGCCCTGAGGAAGTCCCCTCTTTGCTCACTTTCTGTGTCTACCTCAGCAACCATACGGGATGGGAGGATTGGGGAGGGCTGTTGCAAGGAGGAGTCTGCACACCTGCCATGCATGGCTGTTGGTGGGTTTTTCTTGGGGTCTCTTTGGTTCCTGTTTGTTTCAGGTGTATTTTTCTACAGCCTTCAGGACCCAGTGACACACATTTCTGTGACATTTCAGGACACGGTGCCAGACGCATGTGGACGGGAAGAGCCCCTGGGCAGAGGTAGCTAATCTTTCATAAGCTGATGCTGCTTCATTATCTTCTTATTTTTTAATATAAGAACCACACCTTCCAGAGCAATAACAAGGACTGGTGACCTCTCAGGACCTTGTCCAGGTCACTGACTCTGAGGTGCCCAGGAATAGTTTTTTAAATGCATGTGAACTCTAGGTGTGTAGCACCCTTTGATTGTTCCTAAAATAAGGCTCAGACCCTGACACTACTCAGCTTAACAGCTTCAATGAGTCTCTCCTGTCTATAGAATAAAATCTCAAGTTCTCCATGGGAACATTCAAGACGCTTCAAGTTTTGGCCCTTGCTGGGACACCTGCTTCTTTATTCAGTCTCCACTGGACACATCAAACCATATGCTCTTCCCTGAACAGGCTGGCTTTATCCCTCGTGACAGCTCAGCCAATTCTTTACCCTCCTGCCACATCTAAATCCCACTCACCTTCCTGTCTCAGTCCAGACATCATCATCTCTGTCTGGGATGTCTCCGCACTCCCACCTGCTACCTTCCCAGGCAGAATCAAACTTTCTCCTTTGATCTATCGTCATTCATTTCTGTTACTCTCAAACTCTTTTTCACTTACCTTGGAATACAGTCAGCTGGGTCTGTTCCTGTCTCTTACTTAAGACTAAAAGCTGTCTGAAGGCAACATAAAATGCTGAACTCTTTCCCTCTGCTACCCAGCATCTAACACCCATGAAAAAACAGGACTGCCAGTCTGCCTTGGTAAACTGAAGCGACTGTCACCTCTTCTGGTTCCAGAGATTTGCCTCAGGCTGGAAGAAGAACAGGTTAGGCAGGATAAGGTTTCAAAGTTTTGTTTTGACCTTTTATATTTGACAATACTGTTGGACTTTCAAGTGGTGATGTCCAGGAGGTTTCTGAATATACCTGGCTGGATCTGAGAGAAGGTAACAAGTCAGTGCTCATTCCCGTGCAAATGATAGTAAAAGTGATGAATATCTGTAAGCTTTCCCAGAAAAGTATAAAGTGAGATGAGAACTAAAAACAGAACCTTAAGAAATGTCATTATGAAAAAAAAAAAAAGTCATTATTTTATAAGCAGGAGGGAAAGTGCCCCAAAGAGCAAGATGCCATAATAAAAAAGATGCAGAGAAAATCAGAGATATGAAAGTTTCAAAGAGGAAGGAAGTAGGACACTGGAGTATGATGTGTAAGTCTGGTAAAATAAGGACTTTGGTAGTTAGAAAGTCCTTCCTGATCTTAATGAAAGCAGTTTCCATTATAATTAGTTATGAATCTATATTAAATCAGAAAGAGGATAACCCTTTCCAAAAATTTGAATAAAAATTAAAGAAGAATGAGAAGGCAGCAGTTTCAGGGTATAGAGACCATGAGGTAAGTTTGTTTTGCTCTCTGTTATTATGAAAGAAATGTGAGCAAGTTTAACAGCTAAAGGAAAGAAGTCAGTGGGAAAAAATATGGAAGAGACAAGAGAGAGAACTGAGCAAGGCATAAAAAGGATTATACACCGTGAGTTGGTTCAACACAAGAAACTCAATGCATCATATTAACAGAATAAAGAACAAAAAGACTTATCACTTCAACACACACAGGATAAGTATTGAACAAAATCCAATACCATTTCCTGATTAAAAAAAAAGATGAAAAAAACACCACTCAACAAGCTACGAATAGAAGGAAACATTCTCAATCTGATAAAGGGCATCTGTAAAAACTCACCACTAACATTATATTTACCGACCAGGACTGAAAGCTATCTCCCTGTGATAAGGACCATCCCCTCACCACTTGTAGTCAGTATTGTGTTTGAGGTTTAGCCATGGCAATTGGCAAGAAAAAGAAGTAATACACTCCCAGACTGAAAAGGAAGAAGTAAAACTATCTCTAGCCATAGATGACTTAATCTTGTATATAGAAAATCCTAAGTAATCTACAAAAATAGTTTCAGAACTAATAACAAGTTCAGTAAAGTTGCAGGAAATAAAATCAATATATAAAAATAAATTATGTTTTATACTCTAGTAATGAAAAACCTAAGAGTGAAATTAAGAAAACAATTCCATTTACAATAATATTAAAAGAATAAAATCCTTAGGAATAAATTTTCAAAAGAAGTATAAGACTCGTTTCTTCAGTGAAAACTAAGACACATCTTTTAAAAGGAATTAAAGAAGATTTAAGTTTTAAAATATCCCATGTTCATGGATCAAATATTGAATTTTGAAGTGGCAACACTCTCCAAACTATAGAAAGAGTGTAAAATTCCAGCTGTATTTTTGGTAAACATTGGCCATCGATCTTAATAATCATATGGAAATGTAAAAAAAACACAGAATAACCAAATGATTTTGAACAATAGCAAAGTTGGAGAATTCACAGGTCTCAATTTCAAGACCTACTACAAAGCTACAGTAATGAAGATAGTGAACACTAATGTAAACTAGACATAGAGATCCATGGAATAAAGTTGAGAAACAGAAATAATGGGAATGGGAATGAAGATAGACTGCTAGTGGGTGGAGGGTTTCTTTATGTGATAATGAAAATATTTTAAAATAAGATAGTGGGGATTAACACAAAACTCTACCAGGAAACTAGAAGACCCTGAATTTTATACTTTAAAAGGGGAGTTTATGTATGTGAATTATATCTTAGTGAAGTTGTTATTGGGCTTCCTGGCTGGCTCTCCTGCAATGCAGGAGATGCAGACTCAATCCTGGGTCAGGAAGGTTCCCTGGAGGAGGGCATGACAACCCACTCCAGTGGGACTGCGTGGAGAATCTCATGGACAGAGGAGCCTGGTGGGCTTTGGCCCATGGGGTCTCAGAGAATCAGACACAGCTGAAGCAAATGAGTACCCATGCAAAGCTGTTTATAAAAGGAGCGTACTAACTAATGGAAGAAAGACCTGGAGGACATGAGAAAGGCTGAATCTCCACATTAGTGGGGCACCTAATTTTGAATGGCTCTAAGACTGAAAGAAGGAAGAAAGAGTGGGTTTGAAGGTAAGTTTGCAAGTGTCGGGGGGGAGCGGGTGGAGGAATTGAGGTGCCTCAATTTTCTAGAAACTGGAAGTGATATTGACTTCTGAAGCAAGGACTTGAGAACTAGGTAGGGAACTTGAAGAAAAAGATGATTATAAAATTAGTTGAAGCCCCTGAAGAAAGTTAAGACGAAGCTACCTAGGAATAAACAAAAGGAGGAAGTTGGGATTTGTGAAGACTTTCTTTGCATGGCATCTGGCCCTCGGTCAGGCACAGTACGTTCTTTTCCTTTCAGCACCTCTGTGCTCTCTACCAGTGGCCTGAGAATACAGTATGGCTGGCAAATTTTCCCAACATGCATGTCTGTAGGGTCCCTCAGGGCAGCACGTGACCCATTTTCAACATCACTGGCCAAAGTGCAATGAAGTCAAGTACTGTAAATATTTGTGATTGGGAGGATTTTTTTCCTCCACAATTTGCCATGAGATAGTCCTGCAAAATATAAACATTGGCTCATTGTGATTGATGGCAACTGAAAATTCAAACACAGGCAAAGCAGTCCAGGGTCCTCCATGATCCCAGAAATAAAGGAATAATGTCACTATTTCAACGGTATCAGAGAGACTGTCTCCTGTAAGTAAGGCTGGGAGGGAGGGGCAGGACAAAAATGTCAGGAAGCAACAGTTAGAACTGGACATGGAACAACAGACTGGTTCCAAATAGGAAAAGGAGTACGTCAAGGCTGGATATTGTCACCCTGCTTATTTAACTTATATCCAGAGTACATCATGAGAAACACTGGACTGGAAGAAACACAAGCTGGAATCAAGATAGCCGGGAGAAATATCAATAACCTCAGATATGCAGATGACACCACTCTTATGGCAGAAAGTGAAGAGGAACTAAAAAGCCTCTTGATGAAAGTGAAAGAGGAGAGTGAAAAAGTTGGCTTAAAGCTCAACATTCAGAAAACGAAGATCATGGCATCCGGTCCCATCACTTCATGGGAAATAGATGGGGAAACAGTGGAAACAGTGTCAGACTTTATTTTTTTGTGCTCCAAAATCATTGCAGATGGTGATTGCAGCCATGAAATTAAAAAATGCTTACTCCTTGGAAGAAAAGCTATGACCAACCTAGACAGTATATTCAAAAGCAGAGACATTACTTTGCCGACTAAGGTCCATCTAGTCAAGGCTATGGTTTTTCCAGTAGTCATGTATGGATGTGAGAATTGGACTGTGAAGAAGGCTGAGCACTGAATTGATGCTTTTGAACTTGGTGTTGGAGAAGACTCTTGAGAGTCCCTTGGACTGCAAGGAGATCTAACCAGTCCATTCTGAAGGAGATCAACCCTGGGATTTCTTTGGAAGGAATGATGCTAAAGCTGAAACTCCAATACTCTGGCCACCTCATGCGAAGAGTTGACTCATTGGAAAAGACTCTGATGCTGGGAGGGATTGGGGGCAGGAGGAGAAGGGGACGACTGAGGATGAGATGGCTGGATGGCATCACGGACACAATGGACGTGAGTCTGAATGAACTCCGGGAGATGGTGATGGACAGGGAGGCTTGGCGTGATGTGATTCATGGGGTCGCAAAGAGTCAGACAAGACTGAGCAACTGAACTGAACTGAACTGCCCCTTCTAGCTCATAGCTGAACATGCAGAAAATTGCCTTCGGCCACCTTTGTTGCCCAGACTACTCCTCCATTGCTCTAGCTGATAAGATAAATAGTTTCATGTAAAGGAACACTCAGAACTGTCTTTCAACACATTTAAGGACACACCAGTGTCTCCAGGCTAAGTGGCCTCTTACATAGTGCAGTAGGTTGAATAACGGCCACACAAATACCAAGTCCTGATGCCTGGGATTTAAAAATGTTAACTTTTAGAATAAGATGGAATGCTACTTTTAGAATGTAATTAAATTAAGCATACTGAGACGAGATTACCCCGGATTATATGTGATGGCTCTAAATGCCTTAAAAGATGGCCTAACATCCTTAAAAGAGAAAGGCAAAGGAAGATAATGCAGACACACAGGAGAAAGGCCGTATGAAGACTGAGTGGAGAGAGGTGAAACCAACAGGTGAAGGACTACTGACAACACCAGGAGCTGTGAGAAGCAGGGGAGAGGTTTGCCTTAGAGGTTCCAAAAGAATCAGGGTCTGCGGACACCTTGATTCAAGACGTCTGACCTCCAGACTGTGAATGAATACGTTTCTGATTTAAGTCACCCAGATGGTGGTGATTTGTTAAGGAAGCCCTGGGGAATTAATACACCTGGTAACACTGTTCTCTGTACTCTCATCAGTCCTAATGGTACATATTTGACCTTGAATGTGTGGAAAGTGAAAGCTAGCCAGAGTCTATGAGCCTCTCATCTCAGCTCATCTGTCGCCTCTCAGGAGACTCTTTAATAATCCACTTTCGAGTAATAAGTACCCCACGTCTTCCTCCTAAACACCATCTTTACAGGAAAAGAAATAGTTAACTGGTTCTTGTAACTCTCGATGGAAACTTACATGCAAGTACAAGAAAATGTGCAGATAAAACAGGTAGGCTCTGTCCTAATTTGCCACTTACTGTGTAGCTCTGGTCTCGAGTAGTTCATTTTAATTCTAGTTTATTCAACTGAAAAATAATTCCAACCCCATAGAATGACTTTTTGTGAAAATCAGTCAAATGAGTGAATGCCATGTCTTCATCTGGGGCATCTGGGGCAGCACATAAACAGGGTCCAATGCTTCATGTGAAGGAAATTTGAAAAATGTCAATCGCTACTTCCCTGGTAGTGCAGTGACTGAGAATCTGCCTGCCGATGCAGGGGACACAGGTGGATCCGTGGTCCAGGAAGATTCCACATGTCAGGAGACAACTGAGCCTCTGCACCACAGCTACCGAGCCCACGCTCCAGGGCCTGTGGGTCCCAAGCGGAGATGGCTAATCTCCGGCCTGTTCTCTCTTCCCCTCTTGCCTCCTCGCTGAAAGTGCCTTCTAGGGGTGGGTCTGGCCCTCCAGCTCTCCCTTGTCTGGCTTCTCTCTCTGTGGCTGGGTGAGCAACTTAGGTGGCCAGTGCACCTGGAAATTGCAGAGATGGAGCTGGAGACCCCATGTCCGCCTCCCCTTCAAGCTGCCTTCTCTGGCAGTTGATAAGATGCATATCAGGGATACCAAGCAGTTGATAAAAATGTATTTCAGTTTCATTTGACTAGTGACCTATGTGTCTATTTTCTACAGTTTTTACTCGTATAACAAATATTTATGGAGCATATATTATATGTCAAGGGCTTTCTGGGTGGCACCAGTGGTGAAGAGTCTGCCTTCCAATGCAGGAGATTCAAAAGACGCAGGTTCAATCCGTGGGTGGGGAAGATCCCTTGGAGTAGGAAACGGCAACATATCCCAGTATTCTTGTCTGGGAAATCCATGGACAAAGGAACCTGGCAGGCTACAGTCCATAGTGTTGTAAAGGGTCAGACAGGACTGAGCATGCATGCGTACACACACACACACACACACACATTATGTGTCAGGCCCAGTGCTAAGTGCTGGGAAAATGGAGTAAGTAGAATAGAAAAAAAAAAAAAAAATCCATGCAGTTACACAGTTTACATGTTACTGGGCACAGAGAAACAGTAAATAAATCAGAAATAAATAAACAGTGCATGTCAGATCTTGAAAGTGCTTTGAAAGGCCTGAAATGAGGAATGACACTGAAGGATGTAGTGGACTAGGTATGAGACAGCTAGACCAGGTGGTTCCCTGTGGAAGAGCCATCTGAGAAAATACTTAATATCTAGAAAGAGCCAGACATGTGTAGATGAGGGGGAGGCGTGCTCTTGGTGGATAGCAGCCAGTCCAAAAGCCCTGAGGTAAGAATAAGCTTGGCAGATTTAAGGAACTAGAAGACCCATGAATGCAGAGTTGTGGGAAGGGGCAGAACATGAGTCAGAGAGAAAGGCTAGGGCTAGATCATGGAGAACTTTATACAGACTCAATCATTGCGTGTCCCCAAATGTGCAATGCACACTCCTATAGTGTGTGTGCAAATACTGAGGGTGGTATATGTGCAAATATTTTTATTGGAGTAACTATAAACTTATTTCAGAGTATATTAGGAAAAGTATAATTAGCACATCTAAACCATGATTTCCTAGGTATATTATTCAGGTGAAACTAAATTAAAAAGTGAACTGATTTAAAGAGAAGACAATGTCAATTATAGTACAGGTGCTGTGCATATACAGCCAAAATCTTCAAAGTGGTGTCTGCTGAACTGAAGTCACTGCTTACCAATTAGAAACAAGAGGGGGCCCCATTCTCAGCCTCGAACATGTCCCCTAAGCTGGCTGCTCAGAAGTGAGAATCAGGAGAGTGACTCAGGTGTGGCCAAGGTGGCCTGCTGCCCTCCAGATGTCCCTCACCCCCCAGCCCCCCAGTTAAGTTGTCTCCAGTGGGCAGCAGATCACAGGGACTGTGGTTCCCAGTTCATGCGAGTGTAAGGTAAGACCACATGAATGGTTCTCACGGATGGAATGAGTGGCCACTTCACCCTCTCCCTCTGTCCCCAGCAGCAGGGAGGGAATGATGGAGATCCAGGTTAGCAGGGACTTGGGGACCCTGAATCACCATGGGGAAGAAGACTAGCCCCTAACCAGGACCGGTTACATATAAACAAGCACACTTCATTTGTGTTAGGCCACTGGCACCTCTGGTTCATTTGTTTCAAAAGTTGGTTAACCTATAGCTGGAATCTTTGGTTAAGGAAGCACCATATCCTAAGAGTATCAACTACATGATGTAAGAGTTGCGATAAACTTCAGAAGAGAAAAGAGTCGGATAGAATATAAAATCTTTTTTTTTTCATACACCCCAAAGACTGCCTTGTCAGAGAGAGATCTGATATGTTCTAAGAGGAACAGTCCCTGGGAGTTACAAGAAGGCAGTTTCATCATCTGGAAAGTGAAAGAAAGTGAAAGTGAAGTCGCTCAGTTGTGTCCGACTCTTTGCGACCCCATGGACTTTAGCTTTACAGGCTCCTCCGTCCATGGGATTTTCCAAGCAAGAGTGCTGGAGTGGATTGCCCTTTCCTTCTCCAGGGGATCTTCCAGACCCAGGAATCGAACCCGGGTCTCCCTCTTTGCAGGCAGACACTTTACCGTCTGAGCCACCAGGAAGACAGTCCTAAACTAGGACAGGACAAGATGCCCCAAATAGTCACACATGATGTGTGTGAAGTGTTCAAGTGAGACCGAGGAACTAAAGGATAGGAGAGCCAAAGGAGTGACTGGATTGGCTGGAAGGGTGGTCCCAGGGCCTCGGGGAAACCTTATCTAACCCTCCCTTGCATTCTGACTCTCCTGCCACTCGAGAAGGGAGGGGTAGGAAGGAGGAGAAAGAGGGCTCCATGAAGAAGTCTATCTGAGCCACTTTCTCTCCTTGAGATCTGCCTCTAAGGCAGCTGGCCCAGGAGATGCTATGCCCCAAGAGAACAGGCCAGGTGGGATGGGCCACACTGAGGACCCTGTCTGCATCGATCACAGGCCCCAAAGTTGTTTCCTCCTGAACGAGCCTGGTCAGAGCCAGGCCTGGGGTCAGCAGACACAGTGACAGGTCCAGACCCCTGCCTCTGGTGACTTTGCTCTAGGGGCAGAGAATCCAAGGAGCCACACAGATGCCCTCAGGTCCAGGCAGGTGGTGTAAATGAGAGAAGTGAGCTTCACGTAAAGCAAGAGGAATAGGCCACGAGCTATAGCAAAATAATAAGTCAAAAACCAGAAAGCAAAAGTGAAAAATGGAGACAGGGCACATTTGCAGGCCTTTTTCAGGAGATGAGATGACAGATTCAAAGAAGGAGGGGCTTTCTGTGTCACTCTGTCTTGAGGACAGTGTCTCAGTGGGAAACAGTTTTGTCTGGTTTGCTGCTCAGCCAGCGGAGGGCTGTGGAGGGCAGGGTCAAGGCAGCAGGAGACAGCCATGATGGGAGACAGTCCTGTGGCTGGGACTTTAGAAACGGGGGTCCCACTGACTTGGTCACCAACTCAAGAGCTTCAGTGTAAGTACCTTTGCCTTCCTTGACCCACAACAGTGGAGAGGGTGGTCCTGATCTTCCCTCCAACTCTGGCATTTGCATGGGAAGAGAAGTCAGAGTCATCACTTAGACCTTCGTTCTCCCATCCACACTTCCAATTAGACTTTAGGCTTCTGGAGTTGAATTTCTGCCTATACCTTGAGCTCATCTTCTGCTTTTCCCCTCATGACCCAACTTTGATATAAAGCCCATGTTCTCTTCCAGATGACAGCAAGGGCTTCCCAACCAGTCTCCTTCCTCCATCCACATTTCCATCCTATCCTATTGGCTGTCAAACGCTGCATCAACAACAGATGTGATTAAAAAAAACACACACAGAGGCAAGTACATAGTGCTCCTGCTTACAGCCCTCAGTGGCTCCCTGATGCCTTCTAGGATAAAACCCAGACATCATAACACAGTAACTTGGGCCCTCAAGGAAAGAGGCTTCATTCTCTGTCCTTCTCCAGCTCTCCTTCTCCAAATAGTCCATGTCTCATCCTACTGAATTTCTTGTTGTTCCATTAATACATTCTCAAGCTTCATACTTCCGGGCTTTGGGTACATTCTGTTCCCACTGTTTTGAATAGCTACTTCCCACCCTTGTATGCCTGGTAGTAGTTGGGGGAAGAGCAATCTGGTACAGACTAGGCAATAAGGGGGTACGTTGTTTGTAGAAATTTAAGATCAGTAATAAAACCAACTTAAATCTAGCCTTCTTTTTATTGTACTGGTGATTCTAAACATGGACAGTGACAAAACACTTCTCCCCGCTCAGGTACCACTCAAAATGTCACACTCTCTTGGAGCACCATTGGGGCACAGTAGTCCACCTCATCCCTCAAGACCTAGCCGAGGGGTCTGCAAATCTGTAAAGTGAAAGTGAAGTCGTTCAGTTGTGTCCGACTCTTGGCAGCCCCGTGGACTGTAGCCCACCAGGCTCCTCTGTCCATGGGACTTTCCAGGCAAGAATACTGGAGTGGGTTGCCATTTCCTTTTCCAGGGAATCTTCCCAACCCAGGGATCAAACCAGGGTCTCCCGTATTGTAGGCAGACACTTTACCGTCTGAACCACCAGGGAAGTCTCCTTTGCACATCTGCAAAGACCTCCCTTTTTTAGAAATCTTTTTTTTAATTTATTTTTTAATTGAGGTATAATTGTTTTATAATGATGTCTTAATTTCTGCCGTACAACAATATGAATCATCTATGAGTATACGTACGTTCCCCTCCCTTTTGCATCTCTCTCCCATCCACTCCATATCCCACTCCTCTAGATCATCCTAGAGCTGAGTTCCCTGTGTATATAGCAGTTTCCCACTAGCTAATCATAAAGACCTGCCCTGACCTTCCACCCCAGCCTCCCTCCACTCCCAGAAGCAATGCGTCTCTCCTCTGGTCCGCTGCCTCTCCTGTTTTACACTGTTTTTCTCTCCTGCCCTTGAACTGCTACATTTCCCTCCTGTTTACAATTCTGTCTCTCCCAGGGGTCCTTGAATTCCTTGAAGACAGAGGCTCAGACATAGCTTAGTCTTCCCAACACTTAGCCCAGGGCCGGGGATGTCACAGGGGCTCAGAAAAGTGGTCATAAATAAACAAACCAGCACGTTTTGAGTTGTTCTGAACACTAATTTGGGCATGATGGGTCTCTAAGTCACAACCCAATTAAAAGCTCCAATTTATGCTTAAAATGTTGCTGCAGGTCAAGTCTTAACATTCTGGCTAGAGTCTGTCCTTGTCGGGGCAGGACGGCATTTGGGTGGTATGGAAATGACTCACTGCCCCAGCAGCTTAACAGGATTACCGAGGGGCTCACATTGCTCAATGAAGCATGGCAGGAGCCCGGGTGGTGCCAGCCAGATCAGGGGCCAAGGTTGTTATCTCTGTGACTCTTTCCCTGGTGCCTGAGGACAGAGGAAATTAAAAGTCATTGCTCTCCACAGCAGAGGAGAGAAGGGTTCAAAAGAAACTCAGAGAGTGCCTCCCTCCACTCAGTGAATATCATCCCCGTCTCTGCCTTCCAGATCCCAGCAGCTGACCTGGGAGGGTCTTTGGGTAAAATCTGAGTCAGTCAGTGTCCTTATCTTTCAGATGAGGAGGCTGAGATCCAGAGAGGGGCATGAACTACTCAAGACCACATAGCTGATAAGTAACAGTATTGAGAGTTGAGTCTGTATTTTCGTTCCTTGTCCAGGGAGACATCACAACATGGCATCAGGCAAAGACGTATAGAGCAGAAGGCAGGGAGATGAAATTCACACCTGGCTTTTGTCTACTGGCTTTTTTTGTTTGTTCGTTTTGAAAATGGAAGTAAAAGTCACATAACATCAGATGAACCATTTCAAAGTCTACAACTGAGTGGCATTTAGTAGATGCGCAGGGTGGCATGGCCATCACTCCCATCTAGTTCCAAGATATCCTCAACCATCCCCGAAGAAAACCTCTTACCCATTCAGCAGTCAATTTCTTCCTCCCGACAGACTGGCAACCACCAGGTTCCTATCTCTGTGGATTTGGTTTTTCTGGACATCTCATGGAAATGGAATCTTAGGATACCTGGCCTTTTGTGTCTTGCTTCTTTCACTCAGTATCATGTTTTTGACACATAGCCATGTTGTAGCACACATCAACACAACATTCCTTTTTGTGGCTGAGTAATATTCCTTTGTACATATATACTGTATTTGGTCTATCACACCTGGTTTTAACTAAGAGTTGGTACTGGAGTCCATCAACTTATTCCCGTGTCCTTCACTCTGCACTCTTTGAAGACCAGCACAAAGAGGGAGAGGAAGGGATAGTCAATGGATATTGATCAACGTGTGCCATAGTTATAGCTCCATGAGGCACCCAAACAGACAGTCAGCCACCGTGATGGTAAAAAGGACCGCTCACTGAGCCCAGGAGAGATCTGGTTTCCAGTTTCAGCTTATCAGATAGTCAACTGAGTGGCCTAAGAGGTTTTTCCCCTCTCCTCGCCATGGCTTCCTCACATCTAAGGTAGGATAAGAACGCCTGTCCAATTGACCACATGTCAGGGTAGCTGGGAGACCTGAATGAAATGATATCTTCAAAGTATCCTGAAAACAGCTCTTCATGGTGTGAAGTTTTATCTCTTTTAAAACAACAACAAAGAAAAATCAAATGAAGCTCCCCACTTGCTAGCTTTCTGTAAAGGCATGGTACTGACAACGGACAGAGAAATCTTATCAAGGAGAGTCGCTTGCAGGGGGTGGCATGTGTTTCCCTGCATGGCCTGGATGTGGGGGAACTGCTCTTAGGAAGATGGGGGAAAATCAGCTGTATGTTCCCAGGGATCCTGAGGTTGACAAAGAGAGATGGGAGCAAGTAAAAGGAAAGCAAAAGGCTGCCAGTCTGTGATGAGACGCCTCCCCAAAACCCTCCACCTTTACTGACGTTACCAAAAACAAAGGCCTGGGTGCAAGTGGATTTTTGTGAAGCCCAGGGAAGGCATTAGACTTTGCTCCTTGACTGACTGTGGGGCAGAACTGGGTAGCACACACTGACAAGAGGTCGTGGAGGCTGAGCAAGGTGTGATGACATACACTCTCGGGACACATGGAAGTTGGGTGTGGATTTGAGGCTCTCACAAGGCTTGGTATCGGAATTTGGGGTCAAGTTTAAAAGAATCTCCAAGGATGTCAGTTAATATCGACCCCCAGGGCTGTGCCCCTGGGCAGTGCCACTGATGAGGGCCACAGTGTCCTTGCGCTCAGAATACAGTGATTCGCATCTTTGCACCCCATGCAGCCCTCACCACTGCAGCCGCAGTACAAGGATCTGTGCCCTGTACAAGGGATCTCAGTACTGGTTTGCTTTTGCTCCCAAATCTTGGTTGGCTCAGAAGCCCTTATATGGTAACCACAAATGAACAACCTTTGCAAATAAGGCAGACCCCTGGAATGGTACCCATGTATATTCTGCTGTCAAAAGTAGAGAACCTGTGCAGTAACAGGTCTCCCTGAGGGCCTAGTAAACCTCTGCTCTTCTCTCAGTTGCCAGGTGACATACTATTTACTGGCTTGGAGCACTAAGCCAATGAGATCGGTATTGAGGCTCAGAGCTCTGCCTGACACAGTTAGCTAGAGGGAATGCTGCTCCTCATAAGGGAGATCCATACACTGGCCAAATCATCTCCTTCCTTTAAATTGCTCTAAAGGAAATCAACAAAAGCACAAAGCTAAATATCCTTAGACGTTCTTTATCAATTACCCATAACACTAAGCAGCTGGAGACATAAAACTGCAACAATAGGTAAAACCAAGAAATGTATTGTGAATCACCACAATGGCATTTCTGCAGCCATAAAATAAAGATTGAAGCAATATGGCAAGTGCTTATAATATTAAGGAAAACACAGACAGTGACTAGTATGTGTGATAGGATTGCAACTACCTAAAAATGTGCATGGTACGTGGACAAGAAGATAAAAGGGACAGTGTAAAATAAAAAATGTTGCAAAAGATAAAAGAACCATAGGTGACTTTTTCTTTAATATTATCTTTTATACCATGTTAGTATTTCAAAAAGTTCAAGCCTGTGTTCTCATCCAGCTGTTTATCTACATCTGTTTTCCCCACTCAGTTCGATTTCATACATCTGTCTCTTATCAAGATATTTATAGTTCTGTCTGTGTTGACTTGCTCCTATCTCACAGTGTAGATCCTTCAGCAAGTGAAACCCACACAATGTTGGGCAAGAAGCGGTTAAACAATAAATAATGTTCCAGGCTGATGTTGCTTGGGAGATGTTTGATGATACCACACTGGAAGTGTCACTGTCTTATAAATGGAGGATCCACTTTCAGTTTGGACTCTGCTCGGAAAGAAAGTCTTCCCACCAAAGAGGCTTTAAAACCCTTCCCAGCAACCAGCACACGGAGACCAGAGCTGCCAGGACTGATCAGTCCCGATCCTCACTGAGGCAATGCAGCTCCAGTGCCGTCCATGAACAATAGTGCTATGAGCCAGTGGTGCTCCCACGTGTTTGTTGAGCAAGCTGATGCTCCCATGTGGTGGGTGAGCAACTGCAGTGTGAGTGGAGCTGCCAGTGCCGGGGCGAGCAGACACATACAGATTTCTCTGTGATCGGTGAGCAAAGGTCTAGAGCGAGTGACGGGCATTTCAGTCCAGATCAATCCACAAAAAACCAGAGCATTCTGGCCCAGAGAAGAGAATGCTAACCCCACAGGGACTCTTCCTTCAGCCTTAGCCAGCTGGACCCCAGATCCTCCCCAGATACTTTTTTTGGCACCAGAACTCATTGTATAGTCTCTGTACCACTTATTTTCTACAAAATCAAGCAGGGGATGGTGCTTAAATCTCATTCCAGAGACTGCTCAGGCATCCTCAGCACTTCATGATAAAGTCCTTTAGAACATCAGGGATCACTCCATAGATACCTGGCCCAGGTGAGGGCTCTCCAACAGCCAGAATTAGGGCTCAACATCCAGGGCAGGCAAACCTGGGAGAACAACTGCCCCTAGAAAATTTTGTTTGAACAAGCTTGCATCTTTCTGAATCTGAACCTATCTCTCCTGGATGAGAAATGTCCTTGATAATGATTTCCATAAAAACATCATAGAGGAGAAGGATACACAAGCAGATGGTAACACAGGCTGCTTTGGGGGAGGACAAGAGGAAATTGGAGAAAGGGTAAGAGGGAGACTTTTTTACTGCATTCCGTTTATGCTTTTTTGGTTTTTTTTTTTTTAAACTACTCATTACCATCTCAAATAAATGGGTGAATAAGGAACGAACAGTTAGGTAAAATTAAACAAAATGAAAATCAGCAGAGATTTGCCAGTGACATTTCCCTGCACTGGAGACTGAGACTGGCAGGCAATTTACGTGTTGGTGATAAAAATTAAGGGGTTCCAAGAAGATGTCATATAATAGGAACTTAGCCACCGTCTGAGCCTATTATTATCTGAAATTCACTCTCAAGAGTTAAGACAATATCTCACCATAAAATGCTTACATTTTCCCTTAAAAGGGAAAAAACATTAATAAATTCATCTTCATCTAATATGAATCCAAAATGACCCCTATCCATTGGAGAGGTAAGGGAGCAAGCCAGTTTACTCAATGGCTGGAACTATAACTTTGTGACCCCAAGGGTCAGTGTCTGCATTGAGAGGGAAGAAAAATTTGGTGGGAAGCAAGGTTTGCTATGGAGATTCACAACACCAGCTCCTCAGCTTCTGTTCTCATGGCCATGAAATAAGAACCAGGTCTGAGGATCAGGCTAAAGTTCCTTCCAAGCAGTGGGCCACTGAATGCAGGGCCAAACACCAAGCAAGCTCACTGCTCTGCCCGAGCCCCTCTGGTGCTCCCCATGGGCAAGGAGTCAGTCCCGCTCTCTTTTACAAAGGGGTCCTGTCTCTTCCATGTGGTGGTGCCATGGTAGGAAGCAACAGGGGCAAAACAGGAGGGCCACTGGTCTGCCATCAGCAACAAGATAGGCACGGGTGTGTGAACAGGGGCTGCCCAGCAAAGGACAGGCTCCGAGACGAGATGTCAGAGCCATGTCTTTACCTTTCAACCGCAGGAGCTTGTTAATAACCTCTTTACAAAAAGGACTGAAGATGAGGTTGAGAAACCTCATCTGAACAGACTTATGTACAAAAGCTTCACTTTGGAAAAAGAACTGAACCAAAGCAGCCCATCCTATTCCTCTCCCAGGGGAACAGTCGCCGCTTGTTCAAAGGGTACCTCTGAAACCCAGCAACCCTTGAAATCCTGGGGTCTGGGTGGCCCAGACCTTGGGAAGGGGGATATGGCCCACCCCAACCTCTGCCTGGGGAAGGAGCACCGCCCTGACTTGACTGAAGTGAACGATGCTTCTTTCTGCCTCTGCTACCTGATCACACTGCCTAATGCCGAGGCTCTCTGACTCTCAAAACCCTTCTGCAGCTCCCAGCTATCTGTCACTTGAGTCTCTTCTTCCTTCTGACACTCAGGGCCTCCAAAGTCTGGTGCTAACCCTAGTGCCAGCTGTGCACACCAGTATGCCCATCCAGGAACCTAGCCAGCCCCAAGCCTCCCCATCCTTCCTGCCCGCCCACACCAGCCTCTCCCCTGGAAATGATCTCCCTCACTCTCCAAGCTTTCAGAATGTCACTTCTTGAACTCTGAGCCTTTCTGCACCCCAAAGATCTTCTCTTCACCCCAAAGGTCTTCTCTTCGCCCTGACCTTTCCTGCTCTGATCACCTATTCAAGAGGAATTTCCCTCTCTCAACTCTAAGAGCCTTTTTTCTGAATTTTTCTCAGGGTTCGTAACTTTCTCCTTCACATTTTGTTCCCTGGGTGCCTCTCATGACTCAGCCCTCAGTGTGGCCCACGACAGCTGGCACACAGGGTCACCTAGAGCACAGGCCCCCTACAGGTCTGCCAAGTTAGCTTTAGGTGGAGAGCTGACTGGCTGACCTCTTTCCCGGCGGCTCCAGGGTTTCATACACCTGTGAGTCTATGAATAGGCAAAGCAAAAGGCCAGCATCTTTTCTGCTTCGGTCCCAAGTCCAGGGAGCTCCCTTTAGGGATGAGTGCCTTAAATCATCCCTCACTGCACCGCCGTGGAGCAGTGATGGATGCTGACCTCTCTTTCCTGAGGAGCCCTCTTCTTTGCTTGTGGGTGGCCGTGTTTTTCCTCTGCACCCTCCCGAGTGTCCCAAGCCCACTGGGAAGGACCCTGAAGAGCCGTCCTGCTCCTAGGAGCGCACCCGTGGCTCTGCCCTCCCTCTCACCAGCTCCAGCCTTCCTCCTCCTGTGTTTCTGCGCCCACGACAGGGCCCAGCTCTGGGAGTCCTGTGGTCACCAGGAGGAGGCTGGGTGCAGGACCTGGACATAGGGCACAGAGACATCCCTTCCCTGCAGAGACAGGAGGGAATTTGACTTGAGCCTGTTTTCAGGGTAATTCGGCATCAGACATCATGGAGGTCTGAAATCTGGCCAAGTCTTTGTTTTGTTTTGTTTTTTTCCTTTCCTCCAATCAGCCCGGGGCACCGGGGAGGGGGAGGGCGTTCAGGGGGTGGGGGCCGCTGGCCTACTGGGGCTGAGAGGGAATGCTGAGCATGCAGAAGTGGCCCATTGAGAGCCTCGGCTCACAGCCGCTCACAGCCCAGGGGCGGGTGGCACCCCTGCTCCCCCCCACAAGGGCAGCTCTGTCCTGTGGGCACAGGGCTCCGTCCCAGCCCCACTGGCTGAGAGAGAACAACATTTCCTTATAAGGCCCCGACCGCCCTGCCAAGGCTGGACGCTCCGACAGACTGTAGCTTTCCATTCTCCTCGCCCGGCTCCAGCGCAGGCCTTGAATGTCGCCCTTGTTGTCAGGCCCCTCCTCTCCTCCCCGGCCCCCACCCCACCCACTTCCATTCCCTGCCAGCCCCAGCCCCACCGAGCCTAGCCGGATAAACAGCCCAGAGGCCTCTCCCACGCAGGGACTGCTCGGCTTAGGCCTGCTGGAGGCAGCACAGGGTAGCAGAAAGAGCAGCAGGGTGCTGGGTTGGGCCGACCCTACAGGTCCCTTCCTGGTGCCTGTGGCTTCAGGGCAGCTCTGGACTCCTGTGAGCCTGGCTCCTCATCTGGAAAATGAAGATCTCATTGCCATGGGGTCCAAATTCTTTGCATTGCATTCACAGTCCTTCCCAGCGAATCTACCTTCATAGCTTCACCTCTGCTTGCTCCCCTGGGCCAGGTTCCCCAAACTCCTCCCCTCTCCCCCACTGGCTTTCTCTCTAGCCTGTACGGAGTCTAACAGGTAGAAAGACCTGGATTAAGTGCCCAGGGAACTCCACCTGCAGAGCCCCACCCTAACAATGCCACTTCCTCCCCACCCCCGGAAAAGTGAATCGTTTCTTCTCTCCTCAACATTTGCATGTACCTCTCTAAGAGGCTTCCCATTTTGCAATTGCTCTGATACGTTTACCTGCCTTTTCCTTCACCGGGGATGAGCTTCTTGAGGCTCAAATGGATCCTCTTTATATTCCGGAGCTCAACCACTGTACCAGGCACACTAATGTCGCTTCGTGGAAGGTCATTGTGTAAATATCGAAATGCACAGTGCTGACAAGCCCTCAAGAGACAACTGATGTGCAAATACTATGTGAACTATGAAGGGCTGTGCACCTGTGAAGGGTAACAACTGTACCATGCTGCTTTTCACTCCAAATTCTACTCTTTGTGATGCCATTATAACCTTACCCATCTGCCCAGTTCTGGATCCTGAATTCTGGATTCACTGAAGCCCTTGGGTGTTTGTTGTTGTTTAGTTGCTAAGTTGTATCTTTTGCTTCTCTTTTGCAACCCCATGAACTGTAGCCCTCCAGGCTCCTCTGTCCATGAGATTTCCCAGGTAAGAATACTGGAGTGGGTTGCTATTTCCTCCTCCAGGGGATCTTCCTGAATATGGGATCAAACCCACATCTCTTGCATTAGCAGGCAGATTCTTTACCACTGAGCCACCAGGGAAACCCATCTCACATGTTTAACATGTATCAAAGATATTATTGGTCCTTAGAACGCCAGTGTTGGGGACGAAAAGGGGTTTGGGGAATTATCCCATCATTTCCACACTGAAATCTTCCACGCAGATGTCATGTGGCAAGACGTGGATTAAATGAAGGGGGTTCCAAGTCCTCAGCCCTACCTGTTTTACCATTTCTACATCCTAGGATCCCACAGCATTCTCAGAAAAAAAGAATCCACTGGCTATAAAAGCTAGAAGCACGTTGATTAATCCAATCTCAACACGTGACAACTGAAGCAACTGAACTTCTTAAGAGAAAAGTGACTTTCCTGACATTTCAGGAGTCACACACTAATCATGATAGATCTGGGGTCCCTGATTAGCATACTGAAGACTTGCCCAGCATTGTTGCCAGCTTAGGGCTGAGTAATGATGGAAGGATGTAGCTGCATAGCTTGTCAAGCTGAGTTCTCGTGGGTCTGGAATTTGTCAAGTTCCAAACAAAGAATTTCGGTCTCTGCTGGAACAAATCTCTCTGAAATGGAAATTCTGCCAATTATCAGGTCAGTGATTTCTAAGCACACTACAGTCAGGTACTGTGTGTGGTGGTTTAATCACTAAGTCGTGTCCAACTCTTGCGACTCCATAAACTGTAGCCCACCAGGCTCCTCTGTCCATGGGATTTCCCAGGCAAGAATACTGGAGTGGGTTGCCATTTCCTTCTCCAGGGGATCTTCCCGACTCAGGAATCGAACCCTGGTCTCCTGCACTGCAGGCAGATTCTCTACTGACTGAGGTACAAAGGAAGCCCAGAAGTGAGGGCCTGCCCTCTCTGAGGTTCAAACCCAGGACCTTCAGATTATGAGACTGATGAGAACCTATTCCCCATGATCCTAGCAACAATTTGAAAGACAAAAATATTATTCCAGGATGCAATGTCTTTTTCCCTATCTACATACTCATTTTCTCAGAAATAATGTTGACAGAATGAAGATCATGGTTAATCATGAGCCATGTTCTAACATTCCCATTTGCCACAGGACAAATTCAAGGTACATGGTGGGTCTGCCTTGGATTGCATCTAAGGGATTTAGTTACTCGAACACCAAAATACTTTATTATAATGAAGTTTCTCCCAGGAGATGCCTAAAGTAGCAACACAGGAAACAAGGAGAAGGGGAAAGAACTTTAGGTCAGGAGTTAAGAAATGAAACTCTGTTCCTGTCTCTAACACTGACTGTGAAACCTAAAGCAAATCAACTGTCTTTGCAGGTCTTCAGCTTTTCAGCTACAAAATGAAAATAACGATGCCTCCAAGATAATTTTCAAAAGCAGTAAGAACTAGACTAATTAAGATTATAGTCATAAATGTACTTTATGAACAATAATAATTCAAAAATGTATGTACCTAAATAAGGACTAGTTATTAATAGGCAGTGGTTCTCCCCTTGGGGTTATTCTTCTGAATATAGAGGAGAAAAATCCCTTTTCCAGCATTCTGAAATGCTTGCTCCATCCCCCAGTTCCCTGCTGGCCACTGGCAGCCACAGGATTGCTGATCACTTTCCAGGAAATCAGGAGCGAGGTGGGGCTGCTCTTGCTTCAGGAAACAGGAGGACAACAAAAGGAGAATCCTCTCAGCCTGCTTTCCCCTTCACTTTCTTCCCAGGCACAAAGAGAAAGAGTTTGCCAAGTCCAGGTTCTGGGCAAACTCCGGGTGGATTAAGAAAGTCATTTCTCTTCTCTGAGCCTCTATTTTCCAAAATATGAAATTAAGTGGTTGAACAGAGTGATATTTAAGTCTAAGGGTAACAGTGTAACTTATTGCCAGAATAGAGACACTTCTGAATATGAAAAATTATTAATAATTATACCAGGATGGGCTTCCCTGGTGGCTCAGTGGTAAAGAATCTGACTGACGATGCAGGAGACACAAGAGATGCAGGTTCAGTCCCTGGGTTGGGAAGATTTCCCTGGAGGAGTAAATGGCAACCGATTCCAGTATTCTGGCCTGAGAAATCCCAAGGACAAAGGAGCCTGAAGGGCTATAGTCTCTAGTGTCATGAAAGATTCGGACACGACTTAGCAACAAAAACACAACAGCAACATACCAGGATGACAATTGCAAATAGAACTGTACCAGGCACACTGGATGTATGGACATCTTATTAAACCCTGTTTCAACTTGCACTATTACTGGAAAAACAAGAAAACAAAATGAACTTGAGGAACAAATATTTCCGTTCCCTCCGTGTGGTCTTGGCCACACAGAAACTTTGACTAAATCTACAGGTTGTTTTAACTTGTCCTCAGTGAACCAAAGGCAAACTCACTATTAAGTCACACACGTAAAAGAGCCTGAATACCATAAAACATTTCTACACCCTTTAGCTCCAGGCAAACAATCCTGTGAGGCAAGCCTGGGAAGGCAGTAATCCCATGATAGAGCTTTTCTTTGAATGGCCCAAAGTCATGTCATTAAAGAACCCACCTGCAGTACAAGAGACCACCTATAACACAGGAGACCCAGGTTCCATCCCTGGGTCGGGAAGATCCTCCAGAGAAGGAAATAGCAACCCACTCCAGTATTCTTGTCTGGGAAATCCCATGGACGGAGGATCCTCGCAGGCTATCGTCCAGGGGTCACAAAGAGCTGGACACGACTGAGCAAGTAAACCACCACCACCACCACCACCACCAAGGTCATGGAGCAGAGAGAAGCACAGTCATGTCCTAGGCTATTGACTCTGCTCGCTCTGTTGCGCCAAGTTAGTAAAGACAGCACTTAACTTGTAAAGGCAGACTGGCTTTAGGCTGGCTACCTTTTATCCAGGAAGTCCCTTCTCTACCCATAACAATGATAAGCAAAGCATAGACATTTTTTTAGACCCCTGAAGCTTGGGGTTAACCAGGGTCTTGAGAATCAGCTAAATTTATAGACGAGGAAACCAAAACCCAGAGAGAATGAGGTGGCCAAGATTACCCGTCAAGACCCACATTCAAAAAGAATTTAGGTCCCAAACGCCTCCTCTAGCACTTTTTAAAATATTAAGTAAACACAAACAGACTTAGGAAAGTAAACATAGCTTATACCCCTTCTGCGCCTTTCAACGATTCATGAATTACCTTTTGATTTTCTAATGCTGAAGAGCCTCAAGCTATTACTTCCTTCCTTGAGCTCTCAGAAGCTAGTTGAGCATATTTAAGTTGAAGGAATTCAACAGACACTTATTTCTCTTCCCTGCACCAGTGAAGATCAAATTAAATGAAGTTTCCTTCTGGGCAAAGCTTCCATAATTCAAAATGTTTACTGGTGTCCTGAGGGCAAAACCAAAGGGAGCTTGCTGTGCGGTGATGAGATCTTGGAAAATGAATAAGGAGCCTTGGCTCGAAATTCTGTTTCAGCTATTCCTTAGCAGCACTCCCTTGACTGAGTTATTTGCCCTCTCTGGGCCTCAGTTTCTTCATCTGTAAAATGAAAGTGTGGTATTAGGTAAGATGTAAACATTCTTCCATCTCTAATAAGCTATGTCCAGACTGTAAAGTGTCTTCAAGTAGGACACTGATCCAATTCTTTTCAAACCATTAGTGTCATAGAAGTCAGTGTCCAGGAGAGGTTTTGTCATCCGTTGCATCCTGCTGGTAGAAATTTTCTGTACCTTTGCCCTATACTCCTTTGTCCTACTGCTGATTAGCACAAGTAACTACTTGTACCAGCTAAAAGAGGCAAAGGGGGCCGGTCATTCTCTCTAGTACAAACCGGGGGGTGGTGAGTTAAATCAGAGGCATTAGTCATGTTGCCTCGTTGACTGATTCCTCATAAATGAATACAGCTCTGAAAAACTTTGCTCAAAGCCTGATCATTTATTTCCTGATTTATTACCTGTGCTGAGACCTTTGCTGTAGATATTTCTCCAAGGGAGACTGTAACTGTAGGGCAAAATAATGACTCCATGACAGTCATTGATGTCACCGACTCCAACCTCCCCGACGATCGGGGAAAACTTTCCAGAAGACATTCATAGCAATGGCTTGTTTCTAGCATTGCAGACTATCCGCACAGCTTGGGATTCTGAGCTGGAAGTTCAGACCCCAAATACCATCCTGTCAGTCTTCCTCTTGAGTGGGAGGGGAAGCTGCTTACAGTCAACTTCTGTGTCTCTTGCCCAGCACCCTTTCTCTTTCTTTCTTCTCATACAGAAAGTTCTTATTCAGTGGAAAATCCATCCTGTGCACTATATATGGAGACAGACTCTTCCCACACAGACAAAGAGGCAAATGTATGTCCTGGGCCAGGTCACCATGTGAAGATGAGGGTGAATGTGAGACCAAGGCAAGTCAATCCAATTGCTCACCATGACTTTTCTGCTTTTAAGCATGATGATTATTTTTTCCCCATTGAGTTTATTTAGCTGATAGAATGTGAGTGTTACAGATGATTATCCTGCCCATATGTGGAGAGAGCTGGAAAGAAGAACCCCAGTGATGGTAGCTGAGCCCCTAGATACAGCCAAGCCTGAAGCAAGACCACTCTTAGGCTTTTCTATTACTGGGTTCATAAATACACTCTTTGGTATGGGCTATTTCAGTTAGGTTTCTCTTATTTGTAACCAAAGAACTCTTGACTAATGTTATCTTCTTATTAGACACTCCATGGGAACTTTGAATATCAGAGCTGAAATAACTTCTAATGTGTTCAAGTCCACTATGAATAGAGAAACTGAGAGGATCTGCTTAGAGGTATCCAAAGAAGTTCTAGGACTAGAAGCCAGATCTTTTCATCACCCTAAAAGTTTCCCCAGAGGTCACTTATTCCAATACTTGATTTGATTCTAATGCAAACTCCACAGTGTAAAACATAGAAAAAAAAAATGCCTCTTTAACACTGAGCTTCATGCTTTATAAGACCTGAGACCCACCACATTCCTGAAATATTTTGATCACACATCTGTGTCACCCTTTGATTTCTCATAACATTTTTATTGCTGTTATAATTCCAGAATAAAATGTCTTGCTTCAAATCCCATCTACCATTTATTTACAAATTGTGTGAACTTGGACAGGTCAGTAATAATATTGTGTGTCCATTTCTTCATCTACGAAATGGAGGTGATAGAAAGAAACAGTGTCCGCTTCATAGAACTATCAGAAGCATTGACAAAATCCTTGTGGAGCATTTAGCCCAGGGGCTGGCATACAGAATCCAGCAGTTTTGACTATTGCTATTCGTTTTTGATTTTTGAAACAACACTGAGAGATAAGACAGCATATAGACAGGAAAGTCAAGGACCAGATGTCTAAGACAAGATAGTGAGTGGAAGAACGGAAACCAAGTCCCAACTCACGTGATCCTTACTAGAAACTATATTCTACAAACTAGCTGGTCATTTCAGATTGTGCTCACTAGTTCATACACTCACTGATTCTATCATTATTTCACATGCTTATTAATTCAGCAGCTATTTCCTGAGAACCATAGATCCTTTCTAGCCCTGGGAGCTTAGAGACCTGGGTTGATTCTTGTTCTTTCCTAATTCACTCTTTAGGCCCAAGGCAAGTGACTTCATCTCTTTGGGGGCTGGTTTCCTCAGGACACTGGGCGAGATGTCTGAAGGCTCCTTCGGTAGAAGCTCCTGTTTGCTGTCCGTATGACCAGCTTGGAGGCGGTCATACAAAGAGGACAAAGAGGCGGTCCAGGGGCTTACCTAGAGGAGCCTGTAGCTAAGGGGGAGGAATAAACATAACCCACATGACTTGCTTCAGGATGCTGGAGGACAACACAAACATTTACACAACGTTTCTTAGTGAAATAAATTTGATGTCTACATGCCATATGCCAGGGTTCATGGGAAAGTTGATTTCTGGCATCTTGGGGGTGGGGGAGGGGCTCTCTCCTCCCCCAGATGGATGACCACGCACAGGAGCTTTCAAATAGACTTGTACACTGGCAGCCCTGGGGCCTGCTGAAGCCTGTAAAAAGTGTTTTGCTTGGCCTGCAGTACTTTTTAAAATTTTTAAGTCAACTTTTTAGCAGCTGGGAAATTTCTCATTAAAACCCAGATTTCTGGCTTCTATTGAAAAAGCAAAAGGTCTAGTGACACTGGGCTGGAATCTCTCCAGTGGCAACTGACATCTTAGTGGCTCCTCTCATAGAGGTGCTGCTGCGTCTCTCCCTAATCAGAGATGAACGTTTGACTTCATCTTGAGACAGACTGTATGAACTCAGGGAAAATGTACATCAGGTCTATCATGGGAGTTTAAAAATATTTATGGAGGAGAGTAATGGGGGAGCTGAATGTATTGTGATAACCCAAATATGTTATTAATATAAGTATATTAATAAACATAAACATATATAGTTTTATTTATATTTTATACTCTTACATATTTACATTTATATAAACATATATTTTATACTTTAAGTTTCTGGATTTCCTTAGGTATTAATTTCAGCCTAGCCAGGGGCCAGCATGCTTTGATATTTCACAAAGAGAAATGTTTCTAGCTCTGAACAAATCATTTACACATGACACTTCCCTTCCTCAAAGGGCATCTGAGTTGGCAACCATGGGTCTTAACATGATGTACTGGTGACCTGGCTCTCTGAAGAAAAAAAGTCTTGATTCGTGTAGTTGGCCAAACTCCAAAGGTAAGTACTCCCCCCGCAACCAAGTGCAAAGATGACTTAACAACTGTTTCAATATTTCTCAAATGTTAGCAGTTGATTCTTGTGAGCCAGTACAGGCAGATTCAGCACACTGGCTCTGTCTAACTCCAGAACATGGGAATATCGAAGCTGTGTTACTTTCTTCTCACTTAGAACTCTATGGAGGGACATAGAGTTATCTAAGACATGCCTGTCTTTGGGGGAATTTTGGTTCAGTTCAGGAGATAAAGGAAATATCTTTGAAATAATTAGAGGGCCTTTTGAGCAGAGTCAGTAGTCTTCCCAACATCTTTGCTGGAGTGTCTAATAAGAATATCAAACTCACCATACCCAAAATAGTTTTCCTGGACTTCCTGCCAAAGTTGTATTGTGTTCTCCCAAACTTTTATCTCAAAAAGTTGACTTCTTCCTAGTTCTCAAGCTAAAAGACAAGGAATCATCCTTGATTCCTCCCTCTCTCAACTTCCTTGTCCAATTTAGAAACTAGTCTTATGTATCTACCTCCAAAATTTATTTTAAATGATCCATTGCCCTGCATCCCACCATAGCAATCCTAGTCCCTTTTCTGATGCCTGTCTCTGGTCCAGGTCTCTAAACTCTTGGCTCTTCCTCAGCAACAACCTTCACCAGTTATTTTTTTCTCTCCCTCCCTAAGTGTTTGCCATGATCAGCTCCTTCTCATTCTTCAGATATCTGTCTGAATGGCACCTCCTTACTGCCTATCCTATCTAACGTAGCTCTCCCTACCTGACTGGTAATTCTCCATTCCATCAACCGATTAATTATCTCAGGTGGCTCAATGGTAAAAGAACCTGCTTGCCAATGCAGGAGACCTTCAGGAGACACAGGTTTGATCCCCTGGAGGAGGAAATGGCACCCCACTCCAGTATTCTTGCCTGGAAAATCCCATGGACAGAGGAGCCTGGCAGGCTACAGTCCATGGGGTTGCAAAGAGTCAAACATGACTAAGCAACTGAGCACATGCATTATCACATACTTTGTCACTTGCCTATGACTTGCTCCTTCCCATACACACAACATGTCAATTCCACAAGGGTAGGCAGCATTTATGCCTTCATTTTGCTCTGTCTTCTGCCTAGCACAGTGCTTATCACAGTTCAGTTCAGCTCAGTCGCTCAGTCATGTCCGACTCTTTGTGACCCCATGAATCGCAGCACACCAGGCCTCCCCGTCCATCACCATCTCCCGGAGTTCACTCAGACTCACGTCCATCGAGTCTGTGATGCCATCCAGCCATCTCATCCTCAGTCGGCCCCTTCTCCTCCTGCCCCCAATCCCTCCCAGCATCAGAGTCTTTCCCAATGAGTCAACTCTTCACATGGGGTGGCCAAGGTACTGGAGCTTCAGCTTTAGCATCATTCCTTCCAAAGAAATCCCAGGGTTGAACTCCTTCACAATGGACTGGTTGGATCTCCTTGCAGTCCAAGGGACTCTCAAGAGTCTTCTCCCACACCACAGTTCAAAAGCATCAATTCTTCAGCGCTCAGCCTTCTTCACAGTCCAACTCTCACACCCATACATGACCACAGGAAAAACCATAGCCTTGACTAGATGGACCTTAGTCAGCAAAGTAATGTCTCTGCTTTTGAATATACTGTCTAGGTTGGTCATAACTTTTCTTCCAAGGAGTAAGCGTCTTTTAATTTCATGGCTGCAGTCACCATCTGCAGTGATTTTGGAGCCCAGGGTAGTCATTATATAAATCCTTGGTTAGTGAATGAATGGATAAATGAATGAAGGATAGAGGTGAAGTAAGATTTGATATTTCAGAATTCCCTTTTGGCCCTAACATGTTAGAAGTCTGTGGCTTTAACAGCATAATTCTGTTCCTTCTGATGTGGGTCCAGCTCTCAAAGTAAAACTGAATTCAGTGGGGAGGCAGACAAATGAAGAAACCAGCAGCCACCTGTAGTCAGGGGTGACTCCCTGGAAGAAGTGGTGAATATACTCGGCTTTTCCAGTCTTCAGAATCACTTACACAGAAGACATCTGACACCTTATAGAAATTTTACCTTAATCTTCATTTCAATTGTGATCGTGATTATATAAACTTGAAGAGCACAATTTTCAGGAATCTCTAGCTTCTAAACTTCCATGTCCTTAAATATCCATGTATGTGTGTGTGTGTGCTGATTACCAGGTTTAATCTGGCATAAAGAACTGGCTGAATTTGCCCACAGGCCCATAGACTTGACCCCCTTAGCTGGCTTGATGTTTGAAGGCAGGATCTGTTCCACACCTCAGAGAAGACCCACTTAGGAAAGGAAATGAGTCCTCTGTGTTCCGCAGAGGACCTACTTCAGATTGGACAACACTAAGTGTGAAACAGATTAAACCGGAATGAAACCATGACATGTTTGCTCCCTCCCACACTGTGGGACATGTCATAACCCTTGGGTACCTTACCCTGAAACTTTCAATCCTGAGGAGGTCTTCTGAAATCGCCTGTCTGACCCTTTTGTTCTCCAGAAGGGGAAATTAAGGACCAGAGAAGGGCAGTGACTTGTCCAAATTTACATAGCATATTTGGAACAGAGCTAGCATTGGATTCTTGTCCTATCCCAGTCAAATGTCCTAAAGAAACATACACATACAAGCTGAGTGTTCTTTCATCTTAATTTTTTTTTTAAAGACCCATTGCTTTGTTTTATTTATTTAACTTTTTGGCTACACAGAATGTGGGATCTTAGTTCCCCAACCAGGAATGGATCCCACACTCCATGCATTGAAATTGTGGAGTTTTAACCACTAGACCACCAGGGAAGTCCCACAAGTTGAGTTTTTAAAGAAAAACATAAAAATATTCTTTTGTCTAATCTTCGTTAGCAACTTGATGAGCTATTTACTGACTTTTTCTAATTGAAAATTAATATTTTAGCAACTAACCTCTAGTCTTACTAGGGTTCTAGGACATCCCAAAGGAAGCTGGCTTAAAATGATTAGAGAAGTCTTCACATAGTGACACGTAAGACAGTCCATACCACTTTATAGCAGGAGGTAAATGCTACTTTAACCATCAGTAAAAAACTATGTCACTGTAAAAGCAACAAAAAGAACTAATTCTTTTCATTTTAATCCTTGTAGTTAAGACTTGGAGATCATCCCTTGCAGTTTTCAGCAATTTGTTTGAGATGCGAATGCAGTAGAAGGGTGCATGCCAACCTGTTAAACTATCACACATGCAGTATTGGAGAATGCAAAGGAGATATTAACTGAAAAAAAGAGAGAAGTTTTTGTGAGCTTTTGAATCTGTCAAATGTTCAGAGCAGTTTAGGAAGTAACAGTATTTCAAGACGTATTTATTTAAACATAGTGCCTGACAGGCAAACAGGAATCATTTGACTAATTTCTTTATATCTAGTCTGAAAAAGGCAACCAGTACCTCTCAAAGTGCAGAAAGAATTAGAAACAGCTTCCCAGTTCACTCTCCTGGATCTGTCTTTCCCCAGGGTCACCAGCTCTGCTATGAGAGGTATCATACCAGAGTGGAGTCAGGAGTCTTTCTACAGAGACAATAGGGAACCAGTTTTGGAACCCTAGACCAGTGCTTCTCAGACTTGAGGTGTTTAGAAATCACCTGGGGTATTTGCTAAAATGCAGGTTCTTGGGCCCACTTACAGGGCATCTAACTTCCTAAGGGTCTGGCTTGGTCCCCAAGTATTACCATTTTAATCAGCACTCTTAGTTGATACGGACACAACTAGATGGTAGAACAAACATACTAACATCCATCAGCTGTAGGCAAGTTATTCCCTTTTCTCTGAGTCTCAATTTCCCATATGTGGAATGAATACAATGGACAAGTATCATCTCTAAGATCACTTCCTGATTCAGGCAATAGAGATCTATGACTCTTGAATGAGAAGGTTGGGTCCCTACCTAGCCCTGGACTAGCTCCATAGCCCAGTTGGGCCATGTGCTTATAGGAGCATTTCACTCAATCACAGGCACTTTTCAACAGAGCTCAGTGCGAAACACGGAGGTATTCAGGGCTTCCCTGCCAGTTTCTCCCACTGCATGCCGTCCACAGCATGCTCTCTGACTTGTTCTCCTTTTCTCTCCTGCAGGTCCTCAGATGGCACCTCCACAACCCACTGTCCTCAGGCAGGAATATCCAGGAAGTGCCTGGTTCTCTAGACCCCTAATCCTGCTTCAGATTTAGAGTTTACTAACCAGGATGATGCTCCAGGTTAACCACCTTGAACTATTCAGGAAAAACAAAACCTAAACAGAGAGTTTATTTAGAAAAAACAAAACCTAAACAGAAAAATATCTATTTCTGCTTTAATGACTGTGCCAAAGCCTTTGACTGTGTGGATCACAATAAACTATGGAAAATTCTGAAAGAGATGGGAATACCAGACCACCTGACCTGTCTCTTGAGAAACCTGTATGCAGGTCAGGAAGCAACAGTTAGAACTGGACATGGAACAACAGACTGGTTCCAAATAGGAAAAGGAGTACGTCAAGACTGCATATTGTCACCCTGCTTATTTAACTTCTATGCAGAGTACATCATGAGAAACGCTGGGCTGGATGAAGCACAAACTGGAGTCAAGATTGCCAGGAGAAATCTCAATAACCTCAGATATGCAGATGACACCACCCTTATGGCAAAAATTCAAGAGGAACTAAAAAGCTTCGATGAAAGTGAAGGAGGAGAGTGAAAATGTTGGCTTAAAGCTCAACATTCAGAAAACGAAGATTTATGGCATCTGGTCCCATCACTTCATGGAAAATAGATGGAGAAATAGTGGAAACAGTGTCAGACTTTACTTTTGGGGGCTCCAAAATTACTGCAGATGGTGATTGCAGCCAGGAAATTAAAAGACACTTACTCCTTGGAAGGAAAGTTATGACCAACCTGGATAGCATATTCAAAAGCAGAGACATTACTTTGCCAACAAAGGTCTGTCTAGTCAAGGTTATGGTTTTTCCAGTAGTCATGTATGGATGAGAGAGTTGGATGGTGAAGAAAGCTGAGCACTGAAGAATAGATGCTTTTGAACTGTGGTGTTGGAGAAGACTCTTGAGAGTCCCTTGGACTGCAAGGAGATCCAACCAGTCCGTTCTAAAGGAGATCAGTCCTGGGTGTTCATTGGAAGGACTGATGTTGAAGCTGAAACTCCAGTACTTTGGCCACCTCATGCAAAGAGTTGGCTCATTGGAAAAGACCCTAATGCTCGGAGGGATTGGGGGCAGGAGGAGAAGGGGATGACAGAAGATGAGATGGCTGGATAGCATCACCAACTCGATGGACATGGGTTTGGGTGAATTCTGGGAGTCAGTGATGGACAGGGAGGCCTGATGTGCTGTGATTCATGGGGTCGCAAAGAGTCGGACACAACTGAGCTGAACAGCTGAACTGAACTGAACTGAAACAGAGTGAGTTCCTTCAAAATAAGAGATGCTAGGCAAAGATTTTCTTTCTTCACTCTTTAAGATACATTAATGATTACCCAACGCAAAGAGTCGGACATGACTAAGTGACTGAACTGAACTGAACTGAAATAAGTTACAAAATTTTTCTTTAGCATTTGTAAATCCTCAAAATTAGAGAGTCAACTATTATAGCTTGGCCAGTAAAAAAGCTTGTTTTCAGCCTTTGACTCTCCTAGACATTGGTTCTTTCCAATGTCCTGAAGCTATGACTTGCTGCCCTGGCTTCTCCTACTACAATTACAAGGTTTTACCTCCTGGGCTTAGATATGTTCACCAGGCCCTTCCTAAGGTCAAAAGATTTCCACAGTTGCCTAATTCCTTCTACATCTTGACTTTGGACATTTTCTTTGAAAACCTCCTGAATCTTTCATTTTAAGCTCCTATACTAAGTTACTCAACTTTGTTTCTTCATCTTCCTTCAATACTCATACTTCTATGGCAAAGCATTGACCAGAGCACAACATATATGGCAGAAAGAGAAGATGCCAGGGGGAGAAAACACAAGTTGCCAAAGACTCTTAATTCTCACAGTGGAATTGACGTGCCCATTGACTGAGAGCCACTTGTAGGGTGGGACAGTAATGATTATTGGTTGAAAAAGCACCATCGAGTTTATTCATTGCTTACTTCCTGAGAGCATATTCTAACTCTCCAATCCCAGGTGGATATATTTATGATATGATATGAATGACACATGTATCAAGGAAAAAAAATCATAGTAATTATGGTTGAAATGAATGTGTTATTAAATGGGGTATGACAGAAATCAACTTTCTTTTCCACTCTTCATGAGGTGAAGAGTTTCTGGTCTATAAGAGACTTCCAATGTTTTCAAACTGAGATGATATAACTTCAGACAAAGGCCAAAAAAAAACAACCATGACATTTTCATTAAACTGACATTTCATAACGTCATAACATCTATGACTTTAACATTAGTAAATTGAATGTCTCTATTAGGCTTTTTGGAGAAGGCAATGGCACCCCACTCCAGTACTCTTGCCTGGCAAATCCCATGGGCGGAGGCACCTGGTGGGCTGCAGTCCATGGGGTCGCTAGGAGTCGGACACGACTGAGCAAATTCACTTTCACTTTTCACTTTTCACTTTCATGCATTGGAGAAGGAAATGACAATCCACTCCAGTGTTCTTGCCTGGAGAATCCCAGAGACAGGGGAGCCTGGTGGACTGCTTCACAACTGAAGTGACTTAGCAGCAGCAGCAGCAGCATTAGGCTTTTTGAATTGCTGAAGATATTTTAAAGATACTTTATTGGTTTTGCTATAAGCACCAATTCCCCTTCTTCTGGTTATAGCACCACCCCCTTTTTCCCACCTAACCCATTGCTACATCAATTCCTAGACTGCCCCCAGCTCCAAAGATGGACTTGGACCAAAATCAATCCAAGTCCACTTCCTCTTTGGCTGCTGCTGCTGCTGCTAAGTCACTTCAGTCGTGTCCGACTCCGTGCAACCCCAGAGACGGCAGCCCACCAGGCTCCCCCATCCCTGGGATTCTCCAGGCAAGAACACTGGAGTGGGTTGCCATCTCCTTCTCCAATGCATGAAAGTGAAAAGTGAAAGGGAAGTCGCTTAGTCATGTCCAACTCTTAGTGACCCCATGGACTGCAGCCCACCAGGCTCCTCCGTCCATGGGATTTTCCAGGCAAGAGTACTGGAGTGGGTTGCCATTGCCTTCTCCGGCTACAGGGACTGTTAACCAACAATCAGCTCTGAGAGATAAACCCAGCACTCTTTTGGAAAAGTTAGGGAAGAAATGGGTTTTCATTTTCCCTGGGGGTGCTATCAACTATGTTGACACCATGAGAAGGAAGCAAAGGTGAGAGTCAAAGAGCAGAAGCTGACGACAGCTCAAGTGCCTTGATTGTCAACCAGAAGCCAGTCTGTGCTCAAGAAGCCCCTATTTTTTTTTTTTTTTTTTGCTTTAGCTAATATAAGTTGGGAGTTTATCACTTATAACTGTATAATTTTATCTACTCCCTCCTTACTCTCATTGTTATACAGATCTCCGGGTTCCAGGGGTCCCTGGTTGGGAATCATTAACTAAGCACCAAGGAGATCATAGAAATGTGTTTGTTGTATCTGTTGATCTAGATCTGTATCTAATTCAAATCTCAATCTAAAATTTGCTGATTCATGTTTATTGAGCTCCTCCCAGGTACAAGCTGCTCCTGGGATCTGTGGGAAGCTAGATGATTCCACCAGGCCCAACTACCCACATAGACTGGTAAGAAAACTTAGAGAAGATCAGAGGAGGAACAGAATCTTCTGGATGGAAATCTGGGAAAGTTTCATAAAAGAGAGTTCACCAGAGGTGGGCGTTAAGGGATTGAGTCACAGTTGACCTAGACTAGAGCCTGTGTTCGGCCTCCTGGCCCAGTATTCAGTTTAAACCCAACAGGGGTGAGTGCTAATGCAGGGTCGGGTCCCAGAGGAGAAAGGCTGCTGCTGTTGGTTCCCCAAGCCAAGCTAATGGCTATGTGGGGCCTCATGTAGACACAAGGGCTCAAGCCACCCAGAAGCACACTGAGAATCACAAGACAAGGGCTGGTGGTGGTGATTTAGTCAGAGTTGTATCTGATTCTTTTGTGATGCTATGGGCTGTATCCCACCAGTCTCCTCTGTCCATGGGATTTCCTGGGCAAGAATACTGGGTTGGTTGCCATTTCCTTCTCCAGGGGATCTTCTGGACCCAGGGATAGAACCTGAATCTCTTGTGTCTCCTACCTGGAAGGTGGATTCTTTGCCGCTAAGCCACATGGGAAGCCCAAGAGAAGGGCTACGAGCCTGTCAATCACCTCAAAGTATCTGAGAATCATGAAACAATTGGATAGCATAGAATCATTAGATGCCAGAGCTAGTGAGCACCTGGGGAATTAATCAGCCTCTTCATGTGACAGGTAAGGGCCTGGAAAATGGAACAGGTCAAGGACTTGTCCAAGATTTTGTCCAAGATCACTCCTGCCAAGTCATTCCCAAGACCCAGGGCTCCATGACTCTGACCAGTTCAAAGGAGACACCGTTATTATTTTATTTCCATCCCAGCAGGAGTCAGGAGTCTGCGATTGTATTTTGACAGATGTCTTTTATCTCAGATAGTTTCCTGTGGCTAGTCTTGCTTCAGTATGTCCCTTGATTTTAACATGTAATGAGCCTCTCCTGGGACTGAGTCATGCAGGCCTGGAGGACTTTCATTAGGTCTTTAGCCAATGACCATTATTTCATTGGTTTTGTAGCCAATAACCATAAAATCCCCACTAGAAAGCCCCTGCTGAGGATGCAGTCTTGTTGAGCTCCATGTGGATTTCTAGTGAAATGTGGGCGCCATCAGGGGATGACAATCTGGGGACTGGTTCTGTTGCTTACCAAGCCACTCTTCCAGACTCTCAAGAACATAAGAAAGGGAAGAAATAATTATTCTACATACAAGAAGGACAGTCTTTTATCCACAGCGCGTGAAGGGTTCCAGGTCAGGGTTCAGAGAGAACTGCCTCCTTTTGCAGTAACCTTTGATTTATCTAGTACAGTTTTACCAGTCACAGCCATGACTCGTTCAAAAGTCTTGTAAAGAAGGCAAGACCAAATTATGTTTTCCCCATTTCCTGGGGGAAGTAACTAAGACTGGGAGAGGAGAAGCCACCTGTCCTCTCTCACCTGTCTAAGTGGCAGCCCTGGGGCAGTCAGAACCCAGCCTGTCCCACAGGTGGCCAGCACTCATTTTGCAACACCTCAGGGATTTTGTCCACAGCCAGTTCTGAATCACTGCTCAGACTGACAAAGGATGAGAGTCTAGGACCTGTGGGTGTGACAAAGGAGCTGGGGCAGAAGTTTCCTTTGTTCTCCTCTGTGAGCCACACCTGACACTCAGAGCAAAGCTACTCCTTTTTAAAATCCAACAAAGCCTGACTAGAGGTAGTGTTATATAACGGAAATCAGCAACTAGACATTGGATGATGAATGAATGAATGAATGATTGAACAGATGAATTAATGAAGCGGTTCTCACATTAATTTAGGACACAAACAATGATCATATTTCAGCTGGCATTAAAGACAGAGCAGAGACAACATCTAAGCTCTGGTCTCTGCCCCAGAGGAATACACATTCTAGCAGAGAAGAAACAGACTCGCTGACAAATAAATCACCATACACTGTGACACACGCAGGAGCGCAGCTAGGTAGATTGGTCTAGAAGCCCAGAACTGAAGGATGTGACTAAACCTCCCTCCCATGTGACCAGACTTGCAACCTTCTATTGGCAGGAGCTTCCCTAGGGTTGCAGGAACCAGCACGACTCATCTTTCCCTTCCTATCAGACATCACACTGGGAACATCCGAGATCACCAGTTAGTGCAGGCTAAATAAATTCTCCTGGAGGAATCTTGAACACTTCTGCCATGTAGGTGACCTGGGCCAAGGAACAGAGTCTGCAGGGCTCTCAAGCTACCTGTCCCAGCCTCGTACAACAAGGACCCAGCCATCACAGCCTTCCCTGGGATTCGTGCTCTGAATCAACACCAGAGTCCTCTCTCACCTGCACGGTTATCTCAAAAGGTGGCACGAATCAAGGAACAAGAAACATCACAGTCACAGTAGCCCAGCTCATCCATCAGGGCTAGAACACCTCACCTTGAACAAGAGAGATAAGAGAATAAAATAACGCCTGACACAGCCTTATCGCCTAATAATACAACCTCAGTTTTTCCATTAAAATTACTGAGAACCACAGTCCTGTACTCTGGCTGATAAAGAGATCACAGGAAACAAAGCTATTAATTTTTATCTCTGCCACGCAATACCACATCTGAGTGAATACAATATATCCAAGGGGGAAAAAAAACAACACTTTTTTTGATGGTGGAAGTTGGATATGATTTTTCTCTCTTCCCACCTTTCATTTCTCACACCTTGTTCATCCACGAGCCTCTAAGGAATTTTTAATCTCGGATGTATTAAACAGACATGGATCTGGCTACACTGTCACCCTTATATAATGTTATAAACCTCTCTGTTTACCCATCCTTAGAGGCCTTGGTAGAGGTATTTAGAACACAACTGAAAGCATTTGAGCTGGGACCTCCCTGGTGGCCCAGTGGATAAGATTCTGTGTTCCCAACGCAGGAGGCGTGGGTTTGATCCCCGGTCAGGGAACTAGACCCTACATGCTGCAACTAAGAGTTTGCATGCTGCAAAACACATGATTCAGCCAAATAAATAAATAAATATTAAAAAAATAAATAATGTACTTGAGCAAGCTAGTTACCTCGCTAGTCCTCAAGATTGCTACCTTTAAAATAAGGAGCTATATATATACTTGGTCTCCATAATTGCTTCCATCTTCAGTATTTGAAGATACTGTGGCTGAAGGGGACATAAACGGGTCAATTATGATGACAGCTGTCATCTTCCCAACCCAGGAATTAAATCAGGATCTCCTGCATCGTAGGCAGATTCTTCACCAACTGAGCTCTGAGGGAAGCCAATGACAACAGTAGTCTTTGTGAGCAGAGTGCTGTCAGGGAACAGGAGAATGAAGCAGTCACCACCCCTGTCCCGGGCCCCATGCTGTAAGGGGGCCTGACTCTGGCTTTTATAGGGCAAAAGTCGATGGAGTCATGAAAATGTGTACCTGAAGCCCACATCCCCCTTCCAGAGCAAACTCTGGGTACCTGGGACCCTGAAGTAGTCTGTGCAAATGGCCCAAGGTTTGCTTCCAGGCCTTACCTGATGTCTCCCCTGGTCCCTCATCCCCAGAACAGATGCACACTCCTAGGGCTGGGCGTGGTCCAAGGATGGGTAGTGTGATCTATGCTCCACCTTCACACCCTACTCTTCCCTGACCTCAGGAATACTCTGGTGGAAACGTTTGAAAAGTGTCTGTCTTTGGGGTGTCAGTACCCAACAGTGCCAGTGAGTAGCAGAGTTGGAGTTGCAATAGTGTGAGGAGGAGGTAGGGACTGGGTGTGACCAGCAAACTTCACTTGTACTGGTACCTGGCTTGCCAATGCAGGAGCTGGTGACTGGCTGCCACAGAACAGTGGACTGTAAAAGATCCATGTGAGAAGGTGCTCGGAAGAAGAGTGGGCCTCTGAGTGGTGATGCTTTTCCCAGCTGGAGCTGTCTACTCTGTCACCTCCAAAGGCCCACAGACAACCCCAGGCTTCTTCCCAAGCCTGCCTTTCCTTCAATTTTGTATTTTAAAGGTCTTAGCACCTTTTCCTCTTTCTCTGGAATAAAGCTATCTCAGAACTGGTTTCCTTAGCTTTGATACCCTATCTATTTCTAAAAAACAAAAACCTGGAGAAGGTTTATAGCAAAAACACCAGATAGCTAAATACACAGATTTGCCACTCTATGAAAGAAAGGAAATAGTCATGTCAGGAACCTTGGATTCAATTTTTACTAAATATAAGGATAAAACAGCTTTGAACTTCCTGACTGCTAAAGTAATACCAGAAAAGTGCTGTGATCAAAAGTACAAATACTCATTCTTCAAAAGAAATAAAATTCTATTGGGGTGGGAGGGAGGTTCAAGAGGGAGAGGGCATGTGTATATCTATCGCTGATTCATGTTGATGTATGGTAGAAACCAATACAACATTGTAAAGCAATTATCCTGCAATTTAAAAGAAATTAAAAAAAAACTATTGGCTATAAAACTTGAGGAAATTTTATCATCTGCATCCGTATATAGGAGGCGCTAAGTAACAGAAGAGACTGAATCTTCAACAATGGTTTTGCAGACAATGCAGACTCTTTCTCCACACAACCATTTATTATACTGACACTTGATAAAAATCTGAGGACATGATATTTTTAAAAAGCTGTGAAGTCATTGCTACAAGAACATGATCTAATATCATCTAAGTAACCAAAATAGATATAAGAAAATAACTCAGGAAAATCAAAGGGACGAACCATTCAACAAACACTTCTCAAACTTCTCTACCCAGTATCCCTAATAGCAACAGTGGAATTCCACCCTCCCAGTAGAGTGGGGAGATAGAGGATCAATCATGTCCTCTGGAGCAAAGTAAAATTTATCTTTAAAATTTATCCAATTTTAGGACTTCCCTGATGGTCCAGTGCTTTGGGCTCCATGCTTCCAATGCAGGGGTTGTATGTTCGATTCCTGGTTGCGTAAACAAGATCCCACATGCCATGCGTATACATACTAAGTTGCTTCAGTTCAGTTCAGTCACTCAGTCATGTCTGACTCTTTGCGACCCCATGAATCGCAGCACACCAGGCCTCCCTGTCCATCACCAACTCCTGGAGTTCACTCAGACTCATGTCCATCGAGTCAGTGATGCNCTGCTTTTGAATAGGCTATCTAGGTTGGTCATAACTTTCCTTCCAAGGAGTAAGCATCTTTTAATTTCATGGCTGCAGTCACCATCTGCAGTGACTTTGGAGCCAAAAAAATAAAGTGTGACACTGTTTCCACTGTTTCTCCATCTATTTCCCATGAAGTGATGGGACCAGATGCCATGATCTTCATTTTCTGAATGTTGAGCTTTAAGCCAACTTTTTCACTCTCCTCTTTCACTTTCATCAAGAGGCTTTTTAGTTCCTCTTCCCTTTCTGCCATAAGGGTGGTGTCATCTGCATATCTGAGGTTATTGATATTTCTCCTAGCAATCTTGATTCCAGCTTGTGTTTCTTCCATTCCAGCGTTTCTCATGATGTACTCTGCATATAAGTTAAATAAGCAGGGTGACAATATACAGCCTTGATGCACTCCTTTGCTTCAGTCATGTCCAACTCTTTGCAACCCTATGGACTGTAGCCTGCCAGGCCTCTCTGTCCATGGGATTCTCCAGGCAAGAATACTGGAGTAGGTTGCCGTTTCCTTCTCCAGGGGATCTTCCCAACCCAGAGATCAAACCCGTGTCTTTTACATCTCCTGCTTTGGCAGGCGGGTTCTTTACCACTAGCGCCACCTGGGAAGCCATGCAGTGTGGCTCAAATAAATAAATGAATGAAATTTTAAAAATAAAAAGCATTCAATTTTGACTTGCTACTTAATTAAAAATCTGTTATTTAATAAAAAATTAATTTTCCCCAAATCTTTGTTTCATCTAAGAGTTAGCCCTGGCACTATCAAGTCTCCCAAATGTTTGGAAAACCATGACTAACTTACATCGTCTCTTATTCGTTCTTTACAACAAACTGATGAGGCAGGTATCATCCATTTTCATCAATGGGGAAACTGAAGAAAAGAGAGATTAAGTACTTTCCTCAGTAGCACATGGCACCAGAATATATACTTGAATGAAAATCAGACATCCTGGCTGTAAGTCCAGTCCTTTTTCCCAGTTTCCATAATGTCAGGTAGGAAATAATCAAGAAGTGAAATGCATGGTCCCACTAAGGTTTCTAATGTCCTACTACTGAAGCCCAGTACCCACTGAGCTTTGGAGGCCACCCAGGCTTCCAATGTCCCCCCATAATACACACTGGCATCCACAGATGTCTCTGATTCATTGCCAGATTCTTCTAGAGGATGAATCACCCATGCTCAAATTATAATCAGTTCATACATTATCAACTGTATGAGGCTGGAGCAAGAGAGGAGAGAAAAGCCTTTTCCACTGCCCTGCTCCAACCCCCACCCCCTGGGGTCTCCAGCAGATGTCTCAAACAGTTACAACACTGATGGTAGAGTCTCCTTTCTCCATGAGGGCCTTGATCCTGAAGTTGCATGATGCAATGAGAGGTCTGGCGACCTGAGTCATAGTCCTGACTCTGCCACTAGAAGATTATGGGAAAACCACTTAACCCGTTGGTGCCGGGTGTGCCAGGGAATGATCATGAGAAACAGTGAGATAATGTCTGAGAAGCCCTTTGAGCTCCTCGGGGAAAGAGGCCCCATAAACACAAGTTGTTATTACCTCCAAGTCCATGTACACCACAGGACATCACAGTTCAGGTCCCAGCAGAAACCTCCTCTCTCCCCCAACCTGAAAGGACCAGCTGTCCTTCAGTTTCTCATTCAGATGAAATGTTCAAAGTTTTGGAGGATTTAGGTTCACTCAACAATAACCTCAGATATGCAGATGACACCACCCTTATGGCAGAAAGGGAAGAGGAACTAAAAAGCCTCTTGATGAAAGTGAAAGAGGAGAGTGAAAAAGTTGGCTTAAAGCTCAACATTCAGAAAATGAAGATCATGGCATCTGGTCCCATCACTTCATGGGAAATAGATGGAGAAACAGTGGAAACAGTGTCACACTTTATTTTTTCGGCTCCAAAATCACTGCAGATGGTGATTGCAGCCAGGAAATTAAAAGGTGCTTACTCCTTGGAAGGAAAGTTATGACCAATCTAGATAGCATATTCAAAAGCAGAGACATTACTTTGCCAACAAAGGTTCGTCTAGTCAAAGTTATGGTTTTTCCAGTAGTCATGTATAGATGTGAGAGTTGGACTGTGAAGAAGCTGAGTGCTGAAGAATTGATGCTTTTGAACTTTGGTGTTGGAGAAGACTCTTGAGAGTCCCTTGGACTACAAGGAGATCCAACCAGTCCATTCTAAAGGAGATCAGTCCTGGGTGTTCATTGGAAGGACTGATGCTGAAGCTGAAACTCCAATACTTTGGCCACCTCATGCGAATAGTTGACTCATTGGAAAACACTTTGATGCTGGGAGGGATTGGGGGCAGGAGGAGAAGGGGCCGACAGAGGACGAGATGGCTGGATGGCATCACTGACTCGATGGACATGAATTTGAGTGAACCCCAAGAGTTGGTGATGGACAGGGACGCCTGGCGTGCTGCGATTCATGGGTTCGCAAAGCGTCGGACACGACTGAGCAACTGAACTGAACTGAACTGAACCATCTGGATAAAGATGAATATTGTTGAAATGAAGACCTTTATCTTTAAATCACAGACCTTTGCAGCTAAAAAGGGTATTAGCCATTTAGATCCCAGTCTTTATTTAGAGAAGGAGAAGTTGAGTCCAGAATATTTCACACATAACATTCCCAGAAGGCCTGGGATGCTAGACGGATGCTAGCTAAGAAGATGACTGCTATCTGGTCTTCGGCTTCACAGACCTACTCACTGAGAAGAAAATGCAGGTACATTCACAATTTCTGGACAATGTGATATGAGCATTATTGTAAAGCGCTACCAGGACTGTGACACCAAAGTTGTCCTGCAGCCACATGTCCTTGGGCAAATCATTTCGGTCTTTCAGAAAAATGGAAACACGAGCAATGGCATCACTTTTTAACATTTTTATCATGTTTGACAGCTCCCTAATAATTTTATAATCACTGGTTGATTTAATCCTTACAGAAGAGCAGGGAAGGAGTCTTATGCCTGGAAAAGAACCAGGATGGTAACTGGACTCTAGTCCCCAGTGGCCTGCCTTCCTTCAGGTGAACAGCAGTGATCCCTAAGTTCCTTTTGGAATTCAAGTTCTATAGATCTACACATTCATCAGAGGTTCAAGGCTGCCTGGAACTGAAGAGATGGAGACTTTGGATAAGCATTTGTAATTCTCAGAAAACCGGGAAAAGGATCAGCATCTTTTCCCTCTAAACAGCTACCAATAAAACATTTCTTAATTCTAATGACAATATATTTTAGTAAGAACCTCAGGTTATTTTGTATTTCAACATTTTAAATTACACAACTAGAACATGAATCTATTTTTACTGCAAAAAGTTCAAATATCTAAAAGCAGATGTCCTTTGACTGCCCCTCATGATTCCCATCCCTATTTCCTGCTAACTCCCCACCCTTGTCCTCCTTGTCCCCCAGTCCCACTCCTACTCTTAGTACTTATCAGTGTCATTTAACCCTTCCCTGTAAGCAGCTAACTACATGTGCATATCAAAATACCTCAATATGTCTTGCACATTGTTTCTTATGTAAATAATCTAATGATGTGTGCATTATTCTACATTTATTTTTAACTTAACACATAGTGGAGCTCTAGTCTTGTTAGCTGCCATAGATGTGCTATTGGAGAGGATCTATTTTCTTACAGCCTTCACTAAAGGTTGGTTATCATCAATCATCTTAGTTTTTTGGGCAATTTGATAGTAAATATATATATATATATATATATATATGCATGCATAGTTGATGTTAATTTGCATCTTAAATATATCTTTTTTTAAAATGAGAAGTAGCAAAAAAAAATGTTAATATTTAAAAATGTCTTAACCTGCTCCAGAGAAAACATGACATATCAAAAGATAAAGGTCTCTGAAGTTAAAGGGCTTGGGGCTGGCTTCCAAATCTACCTCTGACAAGCTGGGTGACCCTGGCAAGTTACTTAATCTCTCTGGGCCTCACCTTCCTATCTGTCCGGATTGTGAAATAATTGTCATGAAAGGGATGTATTAATGGTTAGCTCTGTGCAAATGTTAGGTATTATCTGATTTTTACAAGGGTAATAAAGTGATGCTCAGTGAGGTGGGTTGCACATTTCTATGTACCGAGAAAGCCCCTTATATAGCTACAATAGCCCTAATTCTATGTTGAAATATGTTTAATCAGACTTTCTTAGCAAGCTGAAAGATTAGGTCTTGAGTTTCATTTACATATTTACTGGTTGATTTTGATTTCTTTTTGTTTGCTTGTCTCATTTCTTTTGGAACTTAATAGAAGCACATGTAGAGTAAGGCGTGGATTAGCTGATGAACTGTAGGATATAGTATGACCTAAAACCCAGAATTCCACTTCACCCAGTGAAATGCAGCAGTCTCTTCTGCATTAATTTCTACTGTCACAACTGCACTATTTTCTAGAGAGCAAAACACTCACTAACTTGAGGAGATGGAAGATTTGATGTCCCTAAGACATAATCACATAATTATTTTCACACATGGAAGCACTATGGTGGCATAGTGGACATTTTTCATTTTTTTGCCATGAAGCCCCATTTGTCCTCCCTGGAGGCACCCCACTTTCAATCCATAGGGTCTGGGTGGGCCCCACCTTCAGCCCTGGGTTGGAGCACATGGCCCAGAGCCACATCAGTTGGCACATTGCAGTCTGCAGCCCCAGTGATTGGCTGTCAGTACAGCATATGGTTCAAAAACTCCAATCAAGGTGAACCCTGGGATTTTTGCTGCCAAAGCAGGCACAGAGAACTTTCATATTTTCCCATGACACCTGATTTGATCCTGAAAGAATTTTGACCTGTAAACTTCTGTTGGCCTTTTTAAAGGAAAAGAGAAGAAAACCTAAGAGATAGAGAGAGAAAAATGGATCCCAAGAGTATTGCCAAAGCCAGATATCATCCTGTCTATCTCAGTTACAGAACTCAATAAATACCCCCTACATGCACACACTCTTTTAGGGGGGAGAACGTGCTGTTCTATCACTTGTGATGACTGACACTAGTGGAATCACGCATGCATATTCATGCTCAATGTTTCTTTCCATACAATGAAGGCAGCATGGTGTCATGGCAGAAGCCCAGACCTGGAAGGCGGGAGGTCTCGGTCTGTCACTGGCTTTGTCTCTGGGCATCAGCTTACTTCACTGTAATGTGAGAGAGTTGGACAAATAAGTTTGGGACACCTTCCTGCTCTGACACTGTCCAAATCTGTAAACCTGAAACTCCTGGTGCTCTTGTGACCACTGGAAGCTGAGATTGTCAGATACTGACTCTGAAGAATTCCATTCATTGTGTTAAAGGAGCGCTTAAGTGGCCCCAGCGGAGGGAACTTGAAGAACAGTAAACAATTAGATTCCTCTATCTCCACCAGAATTGGCTCCAGAAGAGGGTCAGGCTTTGCAAAAACACAGAACATTCTTCACTCTAGGCTCCTTGGGAGAAGTTCTTGGCATGATGGAGGGCATCTCTCTGGCTATTCATGGCTTGCCAGTGGGAATAGCCAGGGAGAAGAGGTCACATGGCCAGGCCTGCTGCTGGAACTGGGCATTCTATGCAGTCAATGGCTGGGCGAGGAAGAAGACTACCCAGCCCCCTACTGGGGCGTCCTATGGAAGGCAGGCCCAAGTGTTGCCATAGTATACTCTGCACCAGTCTCTGTAAAGAAGAAACCGAAAGTGAAAGTCACTCAGTCGTGTCCAACTCTTTGCAACTCCATAGACTATACAGTCCATGGAATTCTCTAGGCCAGGATACTGGAGTGAGTAGCCTTTCCCTTCTCCAGATCTTCCCAACCCAGAGATTGAACTCAGGTATCACACATTGCAGGCAGTTTCTTTACCAGTTGAGCCACAAGGGAAGCCCAAGAATACTGGAGTGGGTGGCTTATGCCTTCTCCAGCAGATCTACCCAACCTAGGAGTTGAACTGGGGTCTCCTGCATTACAGGTGGATTCTTTACCAACTAAGCTATCAGGGAAGCCCCTTTTTTTTTTTTTTTATAAAGTTTCCCATAAAGCAGGATTCAAATTCAGCAACTGTTGCTTGTCTCTTCTGCATAAAGCATCATGCTAAGTGTTTTCATATGCAGTCTTTCTATAAACTTCACAACAGCCCTCTTGCCCCTCACATCACTTCCAGTTTATAGTTATAGAAACTGAGGCTCAAAGAAGTGAAGATGAAGTAACTCACCCAGGGACCCACAGCAAGACTCACAGTCTGTTTCACTGATGGAAGACAAATGAGACCAAGGTCTTAAGGTTTCTTTGGCCTCGTCTTGGCCCACTTTTCACCATTCCATGAACAAGACCTGCAAACATGCAGGTCAAAAGCATGTGTTCCAGTCATTGCCCTTCTCACAATCAGAAACTGCCTTTGTAAACAATCAGAAACAGAGCTTTCTGGCCATTTATGTTCATGTCACTTCTTTGACCGGACTATGAGTTCTTCAGCAGAGCCTGTGTGATCCAGCTGTGTGCCCCCCCACCCCCAGTTCTTGTACAAAATAGGGATGTGAAAAGCAGTCCTTCTGTCTGTCAGGCCACTGACCCCAGTAGAGGACTGGACTCAAGCAAGGGTCACAAACTGTGCTTAGGGACCAGGAAAGCAATGGAAACAAGAAATCCCAGGCCAGGTCTGAGACAGTAGGGAGTGGTAGCAGATTGACGGAGCAAAATATGCAGGACCCGCCTAAGACACTCAAGCCCAAAAGCTTCAGAAAGATTGTACAGCCAAAAAAAAGCATGCAGCCTGCACCCCAGGGCCAACAGTTTATAGCCATGCTATAACCCCGCCCTTGACAGTTCAGTTTTCTTGGACTGATGAACACCCTTCCCCTATGATCACAGCAGTCATCCCAGGCGGAGACATGTTTGCAGGGTTCCATATGTGGTTCTCATCTAATACAATGTGCAGTAGACCATGGCCATTTTATACACATTTGCTAAATAAAGTTTAAAAGAATTGAATTAATGGTTACCCAAACCACTATAAACCTCAGTTAACCAACACTATGCAAAGGAAATTATTGACTAAGTTTTCACTATTGAAGAAACCAGAACATTGATTATAGTATTTGGGTGGGAAACCAACCATATTAGGTAAATGTTCAGTTCGGTTCAGTCACTCAGTCGTATCCAACTCTTTGTGACCCCATGGACCGTAGTACACCAGGCCTCCCTGTCCATCACCAAATCCCAGAGTTTACCCAAACTCATGTCCATTGAATCAGCCATACCATGCAACCATCTCATCTTCTGTCATCCCCTTCTCCTCCTGCCTTCAATCTTTCCCAACATCAGGGTCTTTTCAAATGAGTCAGCTCTTCGCATCAGGTGGCCAAAGTATTGGAGTTTCAGCTTCAACATTAGTCCTTCCAATGGACACTCAGGACTGCTCTCCTTTAGGATGGACAGGTTGGATCTCCTTGCAGTCCAAGGGAGTCTCAATTGTCTTCTCCAACTCCACAGTTCAAAAACATCAGTTCTCTGGTGCTCAGCTTTCTTTGTAGTACAACTCTCACATCCATACATGACTACTGGTATGTACCATAATACCTATAGGAGCCCTTTAGGACAATAAAATGATTCATTGAGTGGTCCCCATACTCTAAAATGAGAAATACACACAGTTTATGATTCTGCAGTATATCCCATTGATTGTCCATTTGGTCAACAGTTTTGGTGCTGGAACCATAAGGGTGGAAGGGTGAGCAATACAGACAGTGCCTTCCCTCAAGGAACTTACAGTCTTGTAATCAGCCAATCACATAAGTAAATGAAAAATTGCAATGTGATCTACTCTCAGAAGTAAGCTGTGCTTTCAGAGGACTGGTTGAGGAGGATCAGGGAAGTGATACATGAGCTGGCTAAAGAGGGAAAGAAACAACATATGAAAAGGCCTCCAGAAATAAGTGAAGCAAAGAAAAGGACATGCAAGTTCAGAGGGCTGAGCAGAGGAGGAAGTATATGGTTTAAGAGACTGGTAGTAGAAATCCCATGGACAGAGGAGCCTGGCAGGCAACAGCCCACGGGGTCTCAAGAGTCAGACATGACTTAGCGACTGAATATACCACCAGAGGTGAAAACATCCCAGGCTTGTAAGCAGTGGTAAGAACTTTTACCTTTATCCCATGAGCATTGGGAATTATCTACTCTGCTAGTGAAAACGCCAAACAAAAAAAAATGGTGGGCTGTTGCCACAGTTCTTCATTCTTCTAACTTGGACCCTCTGCACAGGCTCTTTAGGGGCCCTCTTCTCTTTCTGGGATCTGTGACAAGGAAGAAGAATTTTAAACTCTTTTGGATAGAAAAATTATTTCATTTTTAGAGTCTGAGCTGCAAATGAGATTTCTCCTTCCAGTGGACCATGACATTGGCACTATAACACCATTAGACACCCTACTGGCAACAGGAGCTCAGAGCCCTACTCTCTGTTACTTCATGTCCAACATCATGCCAGCCAGCACTTTCTCATCTTTGGGATTATACAGACCACAGTTTAACCTGAAAAATATCACAGACTTCCCACTTGATAGCAGTTATACTTTCAAATTTTAATAGCATAATACCATTTACATTAATACCCCTAAAACTGAAATATTTATGCATAAATTCAACAATATATGTAAAAGATCTATATGGGGAAAATCACAGAATCCTGATGAAAAGAAATTAAAGAAGATTGAAATAAATGGAAACATATTCCATGAGTGGATTAGAAAACTCAATATTGTCAAGGTATCAGTTCTTCCCAACTTGATCTATAAAGTCAAAGAAATCTCAATCAAGGGATTATTAATTCTAGCAAATTATTTTGTGATGCCAACAAAATGATTCTAAAGTTTATACAGAAAGGCAAAAAAAGGATCCAGAATAATCAACACAATATTTAAAAAGAACAAAGTTGGAGGGCTGACATGACCCAACCGCAAGGTTTATTATAAAGCTACAGTAATCAAGACAGTGTGGCACTGACCAAAGAATGGAAAAGACATTAGGACAGAAGAGAGAGCCCAGAAATAGATTCATACAAATAGGGTCACCTGATCTTTGACAAAGGAACAAAAAGGCAATTCCATGGAGAAAAGTTAGTCTTTTCAACAAATGGAGCTGGAATAACTGACCATCCACATGCAAACAGGAAAAAAAAAAAAAAAGTGAATGTAGATACAGATGTTACATTTTTCCAAAAGTTAACTCAAAACAGATCGCAAACCGAAATATAACTCAAAACTATACAACTCCAAGAAGACAAGATAGGAGAAAATCTTGATGACTTTGGGTTTGGCAGTGGCTATTTAGAAACAACACCAAAAGCACGATTCATGAAAGAAAATGTTGATAAACTGAACTTCATTAAAATTTAAAACTTCTGCTCTGCCAAATACACTGTTAAGAGAATGAAAACAATAAACCATGGACTGGGAGAAAATATTTGCAAAAGACATATCTGAGAAAGAAATGGGATTCGGAATACATGAAGAACTCTTAAAACTCAACAATTAGAAAGCAAATAATTCAGTTTTACAAAGGGCAAAAGATCTGAACAAACATCTCACCAAACAAAAAAATACATATAGCAAATAAGCATGTGAAAATATGCTCAACAACACATGTCAACAGGGAATTTCAAATTAGCACAACAGGATACACTACCAGTTCAGTTCAGTTCAGTCACTTAGTCATGTCCGACTCTTTGCAACCCCATGCAGCTCTCTAGGCTTCCCTGTCCATCACAAACTCTATACACTAAACACACTATATACTATAGTGTGATACACTATACATTTATCAAAATGGCCAAAATCTGGAACACTATACATCTATCAAAATGACCAAAAATGATGCACTATACAAAATGATACACTATACACCTATCAAAATGGCCCAATCTAGAACACTGAGTGCACATCAAACGCTGATGAAGCTGTAGTGTGACAGGAACTCTCATTCTTTGTTGGTGGGAATGCAAAAGTTGGTACAGCCACTTTAGAAGACAGCTTGGCAATGACTTGCAAACATTAGCATACTTTTACCACAAAATTCAGCACTCGCATTCCTTGATATTTTCTCACATGAATTGAAAATATGTGTCCACGTAAAAACCTATACATGAATATTTACAGCAACTTTTTTAATAGTTGCTAAAACTTGGAAGCAACCAAGACGACCATCAATAGGAGAATGGATAAACAAATTATGGCACATCCATGCAATGAAATATTTTCCAGTAATAAAAAAATGAGCTATTAAGTCATGCAGAGACAAAGAGGAACCTTAAGTGGGAGAAGGCAACCTGACAAGGCTACATACTGTATGCTTCCAGCTACATGACTTTCTGGAAAAGGCAAGACTGTAGATACAGTAAAAAAAAAAAAAAAAAATCAGTGGTTGAGAGAGAGGAAAGGAGACATGAATTGGTGGAGCACAGGGGATTTTTAGGGCAGTAAAACTACACTGTATGATGCTGTAGTGGTGGGATACGTGTCATTATACGCTTGTCAAAACCAACAGAACACACAACACCAAGAGTAAACTCTAATGTAAATTATGGACTTCAGCTAATAATAATGTATCAGTATTGGCTCATTAACTATAACAAATATACCACATTAATGCAAGAAGTTAATAAGAGGGGAAACTTGGCGGAAGAGCAAAGGGGTGTATGGGAACTCGCTGTACTTTCCGCTCGACTATTCTGTAAAACTAAAACTGCTCCAAAAATAATGTATATTAATTTTAAAATTCTAATGATTAATAAAATATATGGTGACAAAAACACCATGGTTTTCATAGCCTGGTTTTACAAATTATATTTGATTAATCACAACAGCGCCCACATACACTTGAGAAATACAAGTACATATGAGTAAAATATGCCTGTGTTTTTCAGCCTCTAGACAACCTTGGGCACACATATGGATTCAGAGATTTTCTTGCAATAAGTCCATAGGCTTAAAAGAATCTAGAGTCTGGGAACCATTGCTGAGGACTCTGTAGACATTTCTTGATTAATGAATGAAACATGCTTCTTTGGAAGATAGGAGACCACTAATTGCAGGGCAGTGTTGTTGATGACAAATCTCTCTTGACTCTGGGAGACTGTGACACCTTTCTCATTCCATGGAAGGGAGCGTTAGGCGAGAGACTGTGTAAAAGCATCTAGCAGAGTGCCTGGCGTGTCAGAGCTGCTCAGTGACTATTAACTAAATGTGCTCTGCTTAGTCGCTCATTCGTGTCGGACTCTTGCGACCCCATAGACTGTAGCCTGGCAATCTCCTCTGTCCATGGGATTCTCCAGGCAAGAATACTGGAGTGGGTTGCCACTTCCTTCTCTGGGAAATTAACTAAATAGAATCCTGCTTTAGAAAGGAGATCAATCATAGGAGCTGGTCGGGACTGGCTGACACCCAGTGTCTCCTCTTCTTAGATCTGTGACTCAGGCTCCACCTTCTTTTTGATCCTTTGGAACCTCATTTCTGTTCCAGGCCAAAAGTTTGTCACTCTCAGACTGGGTGTGGGAACGAGCTAGAAACACCACGTAGAGGAGATCTTAAGGAGGCACCCTAACTGAGCCACTCTCCAGCTTGCCCCCATGCTCCACTTTGTCATGTGTACCCATAAAGTATGAGAACTTTGGAGGAATTTGATATACTTCAGTGCTGAAGAAGAAACTAAAAAACTGTTCTATTCCTCCATAGTGGCAGAACAGCTGAAAAATTATTGAAAGACACTCCAGAATCACAGTGGTCTGGAGGAATGATAATATATTCCTATTACAGACAGCAAAGTTTTCACTGCCTTTATTCATTCACAGTATTTGTTCCTTCACTAGGACTGTGTGCAAGCACTGATGGTGCTCAGGGCTAAGCTGGCTGGCTCTGGTCAGTGTGATAAAAATGGCCTCTCCATGCTGTTCCTTGCAACCTTGGGTACACGGGGATCCAGCTGTCCCCACCCTGCCCTACTGCGTGTCCTGGAGCCTCAACTCCCCCCTCTCTTGGGAAAAGCATAGATTCTACCTCTTGGAATGGTGAAAGGCCTGTAAAGAGCACTATGAGAAAAAAGAAAGGAACTGGGGAGTTTGAGTTGGTGATGAGAGAGCCCAGGAGAGACAGAATCCTTAATTTCACAAATCTGAAGGACAATCACAAGGAAGAGTTTGATTTTTAAATCTTTTTTTTTTTTTTTTGGTGTGGAGTCAGGAACCACACAGAGAAGGCAATGGCACCCCACTCCAGTACTCTTGCCTGGAAAATCCCATGGACGGAGGAGCCTGGAAGGCTGCAGTACATGGGGTCATTGAGGGTCGGACACAACTGAGCGACTTCACTTTCACCTTTCACTTTCATGCATTGGAGAAGGAAATGGCAACCCACTCCAGTGTTCTTGCCTGGAGAATCCCAGGGACAGGGGAGCCTGGTGGGCTGCCATCTATGGCGTCTCACAGAGTCGGACACGACTGAAGCGACTTAGCAGCAGCAGCAGCAGGAACCAGAACTACAAAGCAGTTGGAAGTGACAGAGAGTCTGACATCATCTTAGCCAAAGAAAAAACTTTCTACCAGTGAGAAGTTTCCGAGTATGAAATAGACTGCCCTGATAGGGAGCAAGCGCTGCATTATTGGAGGTGTTCAGAGGTCAGATGTTCAACAGACAGGTTGTAGAAGAGATTCTTTCAGCAAATTCAGGAAGAATGGGGATGATTTTAATGACTTTATGTTCAATGCCAGATCCACTTCTGTAAGTGTTGACTGTATCCATTGATTTCTGCATTACAAATCAGTTAATGCTCTATTTCACTTGTGTGTGTCTACATATCCTTTAGAATTTTACAAAGTGCTTTCAATTACATGATCTCATTAACCCCTCAGGGCAAATTTTTAAGACGAATTATTACACTCACTTTATGTTGAGAAATCTAAAGAAAGGCAAGGCTGAGAAAAGCAAATCAATGAGAAAATCAAAGGAAATCACCAGACTTCATTTGGGAGCTCATTCTTCTCACTATGGGATCATAGGCCAAGAACATTCATCTCAGTTTCAGGATGAAGAAATGAAAAATATCAGATTCTGTATAAGAGAGGTATGTTTTCCAATGGACTAAGAAGCTCTCGTTGATTCTAAGATTGGGCATAACATTTTCTCAGTAGCTCAAAAAGCAGAAAATACCGAGTCTTTGAAGTTAACAAACTTATTAATGGATCAGCTTCTTCTCACCCACACCATGCTCAAGGGTGAGACCAGGATGACCGCTGCCTAGGTGTGAAAGAGTAAGGCCTTTGCCTCAAGAGTAGGAAGAAAGAAGAGTGAAGGTGATAGTCTAGGGATGATGTTGAACTGAGAAAGTCCCAGGGGTGACCAGGAAATCAAGAACCACTTGTTTCTTCTTGTAAGAATGTTTTGCACCCGGAAATGCAGGCCAGTGACCCCCAAAGAAGGTACAGATTGAACAGAGAACTCCCAAAGGCTGGTGAAGGGATTAATTCCCATATAATAATCATGCTGTGTTCTTCTCCAAGGTCTTTCATCTGTAGATCTCAGAAAGTTTTGCAAACATTAATTAAGTGTTGCAAAATTGCTTTGAAGTTAAGTGTTATTATGTCCATTTTCCAGATGAGAAAACTGACAGGCTAAGGGGCTTGCTTAGAGGCAACCCCATCAAGATTCTAGGAGGACAACCATTTCAAACTTCGGCTCTACAGAGCTCTGGGCCTCACAGACAGAGAGTGAGACAGTGTGACAGTGCTGTTCACAGGCTCAGAGAAACAAAGATTCCTGCAGATGCCTTCTCTCTACAGGTTCGCAAGCTCTATAAGAACCTTGGAGGGTTTTTCTTTATCAAAGGAACTGGGTCCAAGAACCACAAGATTCAGAGATAGACTCCATGAATCATTCCTCAGCCTTCCAGTGGGATGTCATTTCTTCTCTTCAAAGCTGTCAAAGACCATTTAGGTTACCTCTTTTATTGTCTACCTTGGGCTATAATTATTCTTGTTGTCTTCTGGTTTTTCTCTTAAGACTTCAGACAGGACATCTTACATTATCCCTTATGCTGGTACATACTACAAGGTCATAGGTAAATACATTTTGACTTTATTTGAAGTGGGATTGATAGAGGGGAAGTAGAGCAGCAGACAACTTCTGCAAGGTGTAAGGACCAAAGTTGAAAGCATTTGCCCTCCCCAGAAACAGCAACAGCAAGCCTGCCTGCCATTTATATTTCATGTGAATAAAGGCACTTCCGGATTTTTCGTGACTGCCACAAATCTCTTTACCTTAGGAACAAATGTTTAGTTAGAATCATAAACCTAGTCAAAATTCAGTGAAGGAGCTTCATGGAAAGACATCAAAATTCAGTGAAGAAGTTTCATGGAAAGCCACATGTACAGTAAGTATGTCTGGGAATAACAGACATGTTATTACATGGAATTGCAGTATGATATGAGCAACATGCTTTACAAATTTTATGAAGCCTTTTCATAAGCACTTTCATTTGAGCCTATTAAGACATCATAAGGTGTGCAATTAAGATGTCACTATCTTATTTATGGGCTTCTCTGATAGCTCAGTTGGTAAAGAATCCACCTGCATTGCAGGAGACCCTAGCTCAATTCCTGGGATGCGAAGATCCACTGGAGAAGGATAGGCTACCCACTCCAGTATTCTTGGGCTTCCCTGGTGGCTCAGCTAGTAAAGAATCCGCCTGCAATGCAGGAGACCTGGGTTTGATCTCTGGGTTCAGAAGATCCCCTGGAGAATGGAAAGGCTACCCACTCCAGTATTCTGGCCTGGAGAATTCCATGGACTGTATAGTCCATGAAGTATCAAAATTTACTGATGAATTTCATCAAGGTTAAGTGACCTGCTCTAGGTCACTCAAGTATTAAATAACAGAACTGGGGCAGGAACCAAGAAACCTGGAGAGAGAAAACAAGGAGAGCTCTCTGCATTCCACAAACTTCCTTTTCCTCTCAGCTTCCTGAATAGCAATGTTCTTTGTGCTTTCTTTTTTGCCCACATCTGTTGCTTGCCACTATGCCAAGCCGGGTCCATGCTAAACCATTTTGGGAACTTCTGAGCCTGAGTCTCCCTGTTAGCAGTGTCTGTGCAGTGGGAAATACGAAGCTCAGCTGAACACGATCTGCCTTTCAGGGAAGAGTGCTGGAATTTTGCTGTCTTAGGAACCCACCTCACAAAAGACAAAAAAAAAAAAAATGTCTCTATAACAGCCATCAACTGAAAATCCATTTGCCTATTCGGTGCAGTTGTCTAAGCCCAAGGTGGAGAGATGGGAGACTTTGATCATTATCCCTGTGCCGCCCACCAACTATGAGCCCTTGTTTTCATTCCAAAGATATTTAATGAGCACCTAGTAGATGGTGAATACTTAGATAGATGCCAGGTACACAGAAATGAAAAAATAGCTTTATTTTTTGTTATGAGACAAGACAGACACACAAGCAGATAAAGACAGTACAATGTAAAGTGGAGGTGTCACACTGCTGAGAGTCTTTCCAGGGGAGGAAACTAAATCCAGTGCTGGTGTCTTCAGAGTGCAAGGTGCTGTGGAAATGCAGAGCCTGAGCGCCCATGAAGCCAGTCCTATCAAAGACACCCTCTGAGTTGCATAGCTTCTCTCCTAACAGCGGTTAAGTGGGGACAAGTGGGTGCAGAAATGGAAACTCTCAGAGACCTTGGGGTGAGATCAGACAGGAGAAGCCATGAGATAAGAGAAGCACAGAGCAAAGAGGTCGGTGGCCACAGCAAGAAGTAGTGCTAGGACGGAGGACAAGCTGAGGCACGCAGATGCCAGGGTGACTTGAGGGCCTCCACACAAGAGAGAGATGGCCGCCAGGCAGGACAGCTGTTTCCAGAACGGCAGTTTCCTCATAGCCTGAGGCCCAGCCTCACAGCCAGAGAGAGGCTTTACTCTTTTTCCCCACTACTTTGAACTCCCATAACCTGAGGGCAACAGCTAAACGGGACAAAACAAATCCAAATATGTGAAAGTGTTTTACATGCTTACAAAACATCACTTTATGCAAGGGAGACTTGCAGCTGGAAGACGTCACTAACAGCCAAAACAGACAAAATTAGTCCCACAGGTGGGTGAGGACATAGGCCCAGGCTACTCTTGGCTGCTGTCTGCACCTTTCAGAAGTGAAAGGCGTCTGTGATCCCATGAGCTGTAGCCTACCAGGCTCTTCTCTCCATGGGATTTGCCAGGCAAGAATACTGGAGAGGGTAGCCATTCCCTTCTCCAGGGGATCTTCCCAACCCAGGGATCAAACCAGAGTCTCCTGCATTGGCAGGCGGATTCTTTATCATCTGAGCTACTAGGGAAGCACCTTTCAGAGACTCTCCCCAAAGTACTATCATTGCGCCAGCAAGCCCCTGCCTGCTTCTCAGACATGATCTCTGCTAAAACAGGGAGCACTACTTGATAACTGCACGGCAATAACTCAAAGGCTGGCCAGCCCCTGCTCTGCTATTCCCCAATGAGCTTTCTGTGCTAAGCATTTGGGCCAATCAGCTTTGTTTTTCTTAACCCATAGCATCCCACCAATAATTGCAGATTAAACATCAGTCATTTCTTCCCCACCAATAACCCTAATATTCTAGCTATCTATGAAGATAACTAACCTTCTTAAAGAAAAGTGCCCTAGGAAGATTTCCTCAACACAATAGATAATAACCTTTGTTAATCACCTTTTTCTTTTGTTCTGGTATTAGTGTTCAGACTGGTCCTCTTGTATAAAATAGTGATGGCTGCTCTACATGACTCACTCCCCATCCTAAATCTCATATGATAGTCATTATCATCCCCAGCATGCTTCCAGAAAGTGCCTTTATTCTTGCTACTTAGCAGTTGATTTCATTGACCTCCCAAGCAGCAAACAGTTCAGCAACCTGTAACACAGATCAGATGTGCCTCTCCAGTGTCCTGATGAGAGAAGAAGGAAAGTGGCCTGGTGGTCAAGGTCTTGGAACAAGGTACATTCCCTCCCTTGAGCGTAGGGAACAGGCAACTGCATTCGAAAAACCCAGCATGACTTTGCTCAGTAACTCCCTCTGTGACATTTGCTGAGTGCTCACTCTGCACTGGTCCCCTGCTAACCCTGGCCATTCAGCCATGACGAAGAGGAAAGAAGACCACAGCAAGTCTGTCACACAGGGATGGAATCAACCAGCCTGACTGCTAAAAGTGATTTTTTTTTTTGTCCATTGTTCAGGAAGCTATTTAGCAGACACTTGTATCAGGCCCTTGAAGGACCTGCTGAAATCCCACTTTTCTGATAAGCACTCCTCCAACGCACACCCGTGGGAATGAAACTCCCTTCAACAGAGACTGTGCTGCCACAAAAGCCCGTCCGCACTTCTGCCTTCCATTAGAATCACTGGGTGCGATGAGAATGGCTTCCTACCCAACTCTGCATCCCCTGCAACAGTCCCTGGTACACAGTAGGCTCTTCATCAGTGCTCATCAAATTCAATCTATGCAAGATGTATGAGGCACCTAAGAGGGAGAGGTGGGATTGCTATCGCGTCTGGTCGTGGCTGCTAAACGATGAAAATGAGGAAAGCAACACCAGCGAAAGTCATTTTTCCGAACAGCTCTCTGTGTCTGTGCATCTCCTAGGACACAAGCCGATGCGTCCCTGGTTTGCTAGGGCTCTTCTACGCAGAGTCACGCTCCTCCTTCCATGTTTGGGTAATCTCATTGCAAGCTATCACATCTATCCCGTTGTCTAAGCCGCTGGGCAAGCCCGTAAAATAGGCGCCAAAAGGATGCTTATTCCTATTTTACCGAGATCGTACAGAGGACGTGACTGCCCCAGATCCAAGACTGAGAAACTGGTAGAGCCTGGACTCAAACTCTCCATTCTTGGTTTGGAGTTGTTAGCAGTGAACAGACCCATGCACTGTTGCAAATCATAATAATTATAGAAAGCCAAGAATCAACAGAGCTATAATTAAAGATAGGCTTGTTTTCACCTTCAGATATATTTTTTGGTAACTCACCTAATAGTTGATTTGTATAAATCTAATCTGGGATATGTATTTGTTAATTGTATGTAATAAACAGATACAGTTGCACCATCATGCAAAGAACCCAGGTGAAGAAGGGTTTACTCACGCTCATTTGCATTCAGCTATCAAAATAAGATATGAAAAGTACCTCACGGGAGAAATCAGAACTTTTGAATACTGATATTTCACAGGTCAGTGATTCTTAATAATTTTAGAGACACTGATGCCTGTCTATATCTGCAACTGCTCTTCATACTCACTTTTATTTAGTTGGAGAGGATGCTTATGGATAAATGAGAGCAAATTGCAACTGACACAATACCCGTTCAGGTTTATGCTCCGGTAGCTTGAGGACAATTTGTGGCCAAGTTTTTTTTTATTGATCACGCCAAGGCTCCAACCTACTTGAGTTTAGAGGAACTTTGTGGCTCAGCTTTATAATATGCAAAAGAAGAAAAAAAAAAAACCACTGGAAATGCAAATAAGATAAGCTATTGCATTTTAAATGAAATTAGTAAATGTCATTTATATCTTTTTCTAATAATTAGAAACCAGGTATAAATTTCAGCAGTCTTTTGATGAAAGTTTCATTATTTCTTTCCTACTAGAAGGTGTTGAGATGGAGGTGTATATGTCACCATATATGTTTTGGGTACCATTTTCCTCTCACTTCCTCTCCAGTTTAGAGGACTATTTTCCTCTAATTTCCTCATGGGAATTAAAAAGACAGTTGTAAGCTAGAATTAATTTCCCTACCATGTGTCTGTCAAAAGGGGAAACCTTTTCCCTCCTCTCCATTCTGATGACTCCTTTAGCATTGGAAAGGGAGCTACAAAGGTGGGATACCCTGACCCCCAGCACCCCTCCCTAGGGGAGCAGAGTGACTTGTCAGATGGACCATTGGAAATGGGGTCATGGCCTGTGCATTTTTCCAATTCTCTCTCTTTCCAGTCTGCCCTCAGAGTATATGTTCTCGATTGCTCTTCCCCAGTGTAAACATGGCAACCAAGGCCTTGGACTTGTAGGAGGCCACTCTTGTCCAGCACTGCTGGTGGCAAGATGGGTAAATCAACACAACCCTGAATTCAGTATCAGAAAGCCCATTCGCCCAGAGACATGAACCACACTCTCCCAGGAGGATGAGTGAGACAACCACGGGCCACAGCAGGTGCAGGAGTCACTTCCTCATCAGACCCAAGTTCCTCAGGATCGCCCTTGACCCTCCATACCATCACCTGGCCGGACCCCTCAAAGGCGCCCATGGTTCATGCAGTGAGTTAAAGTAAAAATCAGGGTAAGAACTGAGGGGTCCCGATTTGGAGCCTCTTGTGCCATGCTGTCGCTGTGGCCATGAAGAAACACGCTCCATTTGGTACAACCTCACACACATGTGCCACCTGAGGCATATCCCACACACGAGGCTTCTGGTTCATCCCATCCACCGGCAGAAACCACACTGGCTGGCACGGAAGCTGGCTTTCCCACCAAGCTCTTCTTTCTCAGGGAATCTTGCTGGCACCACACAGCCCCTCTTCCCCCACATTCACCACCTCCTACTGAGGTAACACCCCCCTCCGGCCATTTCTCTTTGACTCGTGCTGCCTCCCTGGCTTTCTCCTCCTATCTCTTCCCCAGCTGTCTCCTGTTCACCCCTGGAAAATCTCTCTTCTGCCCTCTTTCCTCTTCATCAACTCTGGCATGAGCCCTAAACCATTCTCTCAGACTGACAGACTTCAGCACAGGGCTGATGACACCCTGAGTGAAAGGCAAAGGGAGCCTTGCATTTTGTAGTGCAATGAGCATTACAAGAAATCTTTTTCATCAGCCCCTTAAAGTCCTTGGAGATGCCTAGAAATTACTTTAGTGATTCTACACAAGCCCTGTAACTACCCTTACCTTCTGTTTTCCTTCTGTACCAGTGAGCCACCTAAAAACTCAAACAAACACACCACCCTAGATTTTAAATTACTAGAATGGGTTTTACTATTTTTAACACAAACATATCATGCTTCAGTTATATGATGGGGCCCAGAGACTATAGGGAGATGGGCTGGGGCTCTACTTACCACTGAAGCATCATCCAGGAAGCATGCCCTGGGCCCCAAGGAACCAATTCATGGGGAAGCTGTCCATACCTCGTGATCCTTGTAGGATTCCTCACGGAGCTCTGTGATGGAATTGAAACATGGAAATGTGCAGGCTAACCATTTTGAACAATATGGACTCTTCTCACAAAAAGAAATGGTGATTTACTGAATTCAATCAAATAATTTTTGCCAGGGTAGAAGGGAATATATATACATCTTGGAGGACTGTTATTTCATGTTAGGCTCTCTGTTTCACTCTGATTTGGAGTGTTCTCGATCTTTCTGCTTGAAAGACTTCCAGGCCAAGAGGATACACTGGAAGAGCCATCAGCACGCCTGCTCTTCCATCACTCTCATCTGGAGTGACGCAGGAAATCAGTATCTGTGGTGGCTGTGCTAAGTCCCTTTGTTGGCACACCTATTTTGCAGCATGCAACAGAGCTCTTAGCAGGATATGGGTTACACAACAACAGAGGTTATTAGGAAAATTTACAAAGCAAAGGTCAGCAGTGGAAGGCATGTGGACCAGTCTCTTACTTTTCCGTGGAGAGGCATACCAGAGCCAGGATACCCAACTAGATTTGCCATGGCTGCACAGTCCCTTTTAAAAGATCGTGCCTGAGAGCATACTTGGGGGCATGGAGGGTAACTGTGGACTGTATGGATGCCAGGCTGTCTGGCTTTTATATGCCAGTGAGATTCAGTGTTTACATGAGTTTCCTAAGAAATTTAACTCTGTAGCACCTGCAAACCTTGGGGATCATAGGAAACTATGTTCAGAGGCAGCACCTCCTATCCAGAAGAAGAAACCTTCCAGATCTGATTGGAAACTGACTGTGTGTGCAGTTCCTCCTGCTGGGAGAGGGGGAGCCTCTGGCCCCAATGAATTAATTGTCTGGGCAAAGCAATGAGTTCCCGGGGATATTTTTAGGGAATCCTGTTAGTTGGACCAGAGTGGGATGCTGAGCATAGTCAAAAATCTGCCTGCAGGTCAATTTAATTGTTTGCCAGGTCCAGCGCCCACTCCATTTTCAGAGTCACCTTTGAAAGTCATCATGTCTATAGCTTCCATTCCATCTGCCTGCCCACTGCCCTCCTCATAGGTTCATTATCTCATGATTGGCCTACTACCCTCTCTCCTAACTCTTCTCCCTCTTTCCAGTTCAGTTCAGTTCAGTCGCGCAGTCGTGTCCAACTGTTTGTGACCCCATGAATTGCAGCACACCAGGCCTCCCTGTCCATCACCAACTCCCAGATTTCACCCAGACCCGAGTCCATCGAGTCAGTGATGCCGTCCAGCCATCTCATCCTCTGTTGTCTCCTTTTTTTCCTGCCCCCAATCCCTCCCAGCATCAAAGTCTTTTCCAATGAGTCAACTCTTCGCATGAGGTGGCCAAAGTACTGGAGTTTCAGCTTGAGCATCATTCCTTCCAAAGAAATCCCAGGGCTGATCTCCTTCACAATGGACTGGTTGAATCTCTTTGCAGTCCAAGGGACTCTCAAGAGTCTTCTCCAACACCACAGTTCAAAAGCATCAATTCTTCGGCGCTCAGCCTTCTTCACAGTCCAACTCTTGCATCCATACATGACCACTGGAAAAGCCATAGCCTTGACTAGACGGACCTTAGTCGGCAAAGTAATATCTCTGTTTTTGAATATGCTGTCTAAGTTGCTCATAACTTTTCTTCCAAGGAGTAANTGATCTCTGGTTCCTCTGCCTTTTCTAAAACCAGCTTGAACATCAGGAAGTTCACGGTTCATGTATTGCTGAAGCCTGGCTTGGAGAATTTTGAGCATTACTTTACTAGCATGTGAGATGAGTGCAATTGTGCGGTAGAGTCTCTCCTAAAGATAATTTCGCTTGCATATAGAAAAGCCCTGAAGTACAGCCCTGACCTTGTTACCTGCATCAGTTAGGATAGGTTAGGCTCTGCCACAGTAACAGACACACCCAACATTACAGTGACTTGAAATGATGAACGCTTATTTCTCACTCTCACTGCAGGCCCATCTTTGGCAGCTGAGGATTCAGCTCTATGTCATTATTATCCCCACTTTGAGAGCCAGGTCGATGAACCAGCCACTATGTAAAACACTGCAGAGGCTATGGAAGAGAGAAGAGAGAGCTCCAGAGGGTTACACATTGATAGATCCATGTCTGCCTAGAGGTGGCAAAGGCCATCTTCTCTCATAGCTCACTGGGTAGAACTGATCTCATGGCCCCATCCACAACGGGCCAGGAAGTACAATTCTACCATGTGTCTAGAAGGTGTGGACCCAGAAATATTCAGTGAACAGCACTAATGACTATGTTATTGTGTGTGTGTGGGTGCATGCTCAGTTAATTCAGTTGTGTCCAACTCTTTGCAACCCTATGGACTGTAGCACTCCAGGCTCCTCTGTCCACGGGGATCTCCAGAATACTGGTGTGGTTTGCTATGCTCTCCTCAAGAGGATCTTCCCGACCCAGGGGTGAAACCCAAGTCTCTTGTGTCTCCTACATTATAGGTGGATTCTTTACCACTGAATCATTGGGTAAGCCCCCAAAATTTCACTCTTGCTTAAAGAGCAAGCAAGCAAAAAATAAACTGATAACTTCCTATGGTTTTCAGAATAAATGCAAAATGTCTTAGGTTTCAAGATCTTCCATCTTCTCATCTAACAAATTACTAAGCCAGCAGTATGTCCCACATTTTACATCACATTGCACAGATAATAAACTACTTATATTTAGTTCTACAATGGGCCTCATGGCTTGTTGCCCCGGGTTCCATGCGTTTGCTCCTGCTGTTCCTCCCATCAAATTCTAGCCATTTCTCCAAGCCAGATTCAAATGACACTCCTTCTTTGAAGCCTCCTACCACTCTCCCAGCCAGAATCAACTCCTTCTTTGTGTAATATCTTTATAAGGGCCCAATCTGTACCTCTTAATTGTATATAACACAATGTCTCTTCTATTATAAAGAATAATTATAATTCAGTCATAAGGCTAAAAGAGACTTAAGAGAGCACCTAATTCTTTTGCTTTTAATTTTTATTCATTTGTTTGTTTATGGCTGCCCTGGGTCTTTGCTGCTACTCACGGCTTTCTCTGGTTGGGGTGAGCAGGCTTCCCACTGTAGCAGCTTCCCTGGATGCAGAGCATGGACTCCAGGCACACGGGCTTCAGTAGTTGCAGTGTGTGGGCTCAGTAGTTGCCACACGTGGGCTCAATAGCTGCTGCACGTGGGCTCAGTAGCTGCAGCATGTGGCTTCCGTAGCTGCAGCACGTGGGCTCAGTAGTTGTGATGCGTGGACTTAGTTTCTCCACAGCATGTGGAATCATCCTGGACCAGTGATCGAACCCATTTCCCGTGCTTTGGCAAGCAGATTCTTAACCTGGGGACCACTGGGGAATTCTGAGAGCACCTAATTCTTAAATCTTCCACACACCACTGCCAAATCTTTTGTCATCTGTTTAAAAATTTACAGTGTGAGGGAACTCACTACCTCCCAGGTAGCCCTTTTACCCTTCCAAACGTGAACAACTCTATTTAAAAAGCGAAAATCAGAGCCCACTTTAACCCGTTCATCACGTGAACTGAGTGCCCACATGCCTGTTTCCAAACAAAGTTAAGAATAGGAAACGTTTTCTTAAGTAGGAAGGAAAGCAGCAAAGGAAAGTTCTGGTTTAATTTATATCATTGTGCTGCTCAGAGGCTTCTTGGCTTCTGGACAGCGATGTGGATAATCTCCTATGAGACTGAGAGGAATGGAAAGACACCAAGGCAACCTCCCCGCCTTGTTTACCGGGGAACTCAAGGGTACCCTTTGCACAGCTGTGCTGGTGGAAGTGTTTAGACTAGCAGCTGTGTGGTACCAGACAGATGTGGCTGTATCACGGCGCACTGTCAGACTGTCAACCTGAACTGCCAGGAATGCCACAGGACATGCCGTGGGTGCTCTGAGCAGAGCAGCGGAGGGAGCCTGCAAAAGACCCTCCCTAGTAGGAGCAGCAGGGTTGTGTAGTCACTCAGTAGTGTCTGACTCTCTGCAACCCCGTGGACTGTAGCCAGGCCCCTCTGTCCATGGGATTCTTCAGGCAAGAATGCTGGAGTGGGTCTCCATTTCATTCTCCTTTATCCCTAAGCAAATATGAGGGGGAAACCCTCTCTGACTGCACAGTTAGCCTTCTGATGCTGCACAGTACGACTTCTGATGCAAATATATCACCTCTGTCTAGAAAGCAGCCTTAAAATGTTCTAATTCCTTCTCCAGTTGTCCCATGGAGAATCACTGCATCTTATTCACCATGTGGCTCTCAATAAGTCACTTTCATGAGTCTCACCTGTAATATGGGGCAAGTAATAGTTTCTGAGATTGTGCTAATGATCAATGACAAACAAAAAGTGCCACACCCTGGCCTGGCTCAACACATCTTAATTCTTTGTAGCCTGATCCCTGTACCCAGTTAGTCCAGCAGGACTTTGCACTGTAGAGGCCCCAGTCCAGCCTATCTCCGCGTGCTTTCCTCTCCACCAGGTGAGGAGTTCACAGGCACCAGGAGTCATGGTCAGCTTCTAGACCACCCTCCGAGAACCCAGGACTCCAGAATTCCCTGCCCACACTGTCTTGAACCTATTGCTAGGACCTTGCTTCACCAGCTCTCTCCTGTGGAGGACAAAGCATGATGCTGGCATGTGCACTCCCAGGCCGAGGGGCAACTGGGTGCGGAGTGCCGCAGATGGGCTGGGCCGGGGATTGGCTTGTGGGTGGATCTTTGTCATGAGGCTGAGCCCTTGCATCGTAAGCACATGTCAGGCACTCTCCATGCAGGAGCAAGCAGGGGTAGGACAGGAGGAGAGGGACAGCAAGTCAGGACCCTCATTTTGTATACTTGCCTTGGACTCGTCAGATGCTTTGGGGTGGTGTTTCTCACTCTTCCTCATTTCTAGTCTTAATCTGAGCTAAGGTAATCTAGTGGATGATTTCAAAGCTACAATACTTCTTTCCTGTTCACGACTGAAAACTATTCTGTTGTAGGTCTAACCCACATGATGTGTATCCAATCAGTCATTGATGGACATGTGGTTATTTCCACCTTTTAAAAAATATTTATATTTATTAATTTATTTGGCTGTGCTGGGTCTTCTTTGCAGCCTGTGGGATCTAATTCCCTGACCAGGGATGGAACCCAGGTCCCCTGCATTGGGAGCGGGGTGAATTACCACTGGACCTCCAGGGAAGTCCCTATTTCCACCTTTTGACTATCGTCAATAATGCAGCTATGGACATGGGTGTACAAGTACCTGTCTGAGGTCCCTGTTTTCAACTGTTTGAGGTAATATACCTAGAAACGGAATTGCTGAATCATATGGAAATTTTGTGTTTAACTTGTGGTGGAACCTCCAAACAGTTATCTGCAGTAGCTGAACCATTTTATATTCCCACCAGCATTATATGAGTGTTCCATCTCTATACAATCTCGCCAACACTTGTTATTTTCCATTTGGTTGTTTTGTTTTCTGGTGTTTTGTTTTTTTTTTTTTCATTATAATCATTCTAGTGGGTGGGAAGTGGTAGTGCACTGTGGTTTTGATTTGCATTTCCCTATTGACTAATAATATTGAACATCTTCTCATGTGCTTATTGGCTATTTATATATCTTCTTTGGAGCTGTGTAAGGGATGATTTTCAATAAGATAACTACCATTCTAGGGATAATGAAAGGAAAGGAAAGCTAAGAATAGCTTAAAATTACTACTACTACTCCCAGGGTACTTCTGGGGTCTCGAACAGAGCCAGTCCCCCATTTTGTCCCTGGCCTTCCTCTTTGAGGCTTTCTCGGGCAAGCCCCACACCGACAGAACCACTCAGGCATCTCCATGCCTCTCCATGCCTTGGAGTTTGGACCCACTACACTACTTGCTACTCATGACCCACTGAACTATCCTCCCCTCCCCTCATGCACATAAACACGTCCTATTTTCATTATCAGCCAAGGATAGCATGTAACAGCCACTGGGACTTGGATTCCCTCTGTGGGGCAGCCTCAATCCTTGGTACGTGGTTTGGTCTAGGGCCCCAACAAAACTAGCTTGTGGGATGCAAGCTGCACACCCTACAAAAATGAGAGTACCAGGGATAGGAAAGTAAGGGGCAGCCATGGCCCAGGCAGGTAGGCTGCTCTGGTCTCACCCTTGCTTCTTTCAACCTCTACACACACAGCTTGTAGTACAAAGAAAGGAGCCATAAAGAGAAAATGGCCAATACCCCTTCTTTATCCATTTACCACATGGGGAAACTGAGGCTCAAGTAGTGACTTGCTCAAGGTCACAGCTCAACACAGGTCTACAGCTTGAGTCTTCAACCTCCCAGACTTTGCTCCTGGAGCCCAATAGGATACAATAAATGTATAGACATTCTTATGCCAACACCACCAATTCAGGCCATGATTTGAGTCAAGATGCGTCTCCTCTATGCCTTGATTTTCTCACTACAAAAGAGACTGGTAATAATTATCCTTCCTCTCCCCCAGCAGAACTAATGTGTGTGTGTATGTGTGTGTATGTGTGCATGTGTGTGTGTTTATATATGCTTTGAGTTCACTGGGAGGCAAGGAGCTATTTAAATATATGTGTATGTTTGTACTTACACTTTTTTCTTCCTGACCTAGTTGAAGTGGAGAACCATTTTGGGACTAGGTGAAAATGGCATGTGCTAATTCTCCCTGCTTTTCCCTGCATGGTCTAGTCTAACCTTCCTAGGTAAAACGAATCCCTTTATCTCTAAAAAAGGAAGTAGACGTTGTTCTGTCAGGAGCATTCAAGCCTTCCTCGAGTGTGAGCCGACAGCCAGAGGTCTACCTTTTGGGCCTGGGGTCACGTCACTGAAAGTGAAGCTGGCGGAAAAGCAATCTGGTGACTTGTGAGGAGCCCCAGACTGACACGCAGAGACCAGCCTTCAGGGACAGATGGGCCATCCAACAGCAGGACTGGAACCTTGAACAAGTTACTCCCTTGCATGGGGCCTCAGTTTTTCCATCAGTAAAAAGCAGGAGCTAGACAGGACTGGCATATTTCAATTTTTTAACAGCAAAAATCCTCTTTAAAATGAAATCTCCTGCAGGGCTCTAATGCTATCTAAAAGCAGATAAAAGTGGAGCCTCTGTCTTTAGAGTTTGTCTTTAGAGACCCTCCCCATCCTCACCTGGAAAGAAGGTTCAGTCTTAGCTCACTGGAGTGAGCCTCTTCTAATTATTTGTATAGTTCAATATCATGAGAGTAACTAGTCAGATCCAGAAAAAAAGAAAAAAAATAAAACACACCTAACCCAAATAGGGTGGTAGGTCTACAAAGACAGTAAGGGGAGGTGGGGCCAGAGTCCAGAAGGTTTGGGCCTTGATGGAGTTCTGAGACCCCAGCCTGCTTTTTCACCTCAAATTCCCCAAGAGGAAACTGAGGCCAGATGGCTAAGGTATAAACTTTGTAACTTTTTGACCCAGGAAGTTTTGAGAATCATAATAAGGAAATGATTATAGCATGCTTTGAGCTCTTCGGAGACAAGCAGTATTTAAATACAAGGTATTATTACCTCCACAGAGCTCTCTTTTGATTACCACTGTGCTTGAAAATGTGGGCAGACCACTTTTATTTTTTAAAACTCAGGTGTTTAAAAAAATATTCACATGTACAATACCTACCCTAGCCCCCTCACAAGTTAATTCTCAGCTTCCTTGTCACAGGATAATTTAAATGCTCAAAGATATATTATACTAGCTTTATCAGCTAAATTGGCAGTCCCTGATTCAAGACGTCTTTCCCTTCTAGCTCATTCCCCTCCCATTATTTGAAGGACGGTTAAATTAAGAGTGAAACAATATTATGTTGGGAGTTTTAAATGTCAGTACCAAATATCTTTCAACAGAGGTACGAAGTAGGAACTTATTTACCATAGACTCTGAATATATCAGGTGAACCTCGGGATATTTCGTTCCTTGGTACAGGGCCTGCTGTGGAACTTCAGAAGTCAACTTCCCAAAATGCAGAATGTTTTTCTTTCAGCATTGAGAGGCTTGAACTCTCAGCTTACACTGTGCTCACAGGACTTAAAAGCAAGTCCTGGTTTTACTGTGCCAGTGGGTTGACCTCAGCAAATTGTTTCACTTCTCTGGTCCTCAGTTTTCTCCTCTGTAAACTGGGATCATCTCCCTGCCCTGCTTAATTCACAAGGCTGCTCTGAGGATCAAAATGACATGACACCGTGTGACCAGCCTGAGTGGAAGCTCAGAGTAAAGGCACTGAGTGGAGCCAGATTAGACCTTGATGCAAATCCTGCTCCTTCTCCTTACTAGCTGTGTGATCTTAAATAAGTTGCTTGTCTGCTCTGAACCCCATTAAAGAGGCTATTTATAGCATTTTCCTCATCGCGATCTTTTGGAGACTTAAAGCCTCCATCGGAATGAAAGCTCAATCAGTGTGGGCATTTATTAAAAAGCTGTAACTTTCCCTGTGCCCAAGGGGTTACTGTTGTTTCTCTCTAGTACCACTTCAGTGCACTGCGGACCTAAAGATAACCATACATCTATTGTCTCTGAACCGCCTCGGCGCTCTTACTCAAAGGAAAGGAAAAAGGAAATACACTGTGGCCCAGAATGGGGCTCCAGAGAAATCCAAAATGAGCTGTGGTCTAAAAGTGACTTCTCTCCAAGCCTATTTTTAACCAGCTGTGAACTTCTCTAATACGCAGAAAGTGATGCTGGGCTCCCTGAATAGCTCGGCTGACGAGCTGATGCCCGTTTCTGCTACTATGTGAATTTATGGAGTTCTGGTCTCACACTTCATTAAAGAAATATATGATGGTGCTGAGACAGGGGGCCAGACACTTATAACTCTTTTCCCAATCTCCCAATTATAAATCTCAGTGCTTCATTCACTGGAGAGGCACAACTGAAGAGACGTTATCACTTGATCCTTTGTAGTGCGCTCTCATCTTTTCAAGTTGTTTGCAACAGATAACTTTATTAAAGGATCACCATACAAAAGGCCTGGCCCAAAGTACATGCCCAACTTTGTTGAGAACGCTTTCAATTGCAAATTACAGAAAGCTCAACTACTGCCAACTTAAACAAATAGAAGTTTCTTTCTCTCACATGAAATATGCACAAGAAGATGCTTGCTGGTGCTAGTTGAGAGGCTCAATAAAGTCATCACAATTCTATTAAGTTGAAATTTTCTGCCCTTTTCCCTTATAGATGCATTCTGACTGCAGCAGCTACAACCATCATACATATAATCCGGCAAAAATAAAGAGGAAAGGAAAATGGTGGTATTTATGTCAGGGAATCAAAATATGTATAGCACTCCTGCAGCCATTTTACTCTTTTACCTTATTGGCTATATGGGTCAGATGGGTCAAATGGCCATTCTGGCTTGGACAGTGATTAGGAATAAGAGTTTAATCAACCAAGACTGTCTGCCAGAGCTCCCAGTAAAGGTCTTCTGTATGAAGGAACAAAAGTGAATGGCTGAATAATGACTAAAGAAACAAATGAATGAATATTTGACAGAGACCCTCTCCTAAACTGATTCAGTTCACCTGTTATTTTTTTCTGATCTCTTACCCAGGTGTCAACCATTCCCATTCCCTTGCTAGCTCTACGATATCCCATAAAATCTTTTTTCTTTCTATATTTAATTTTCTACTCACTTGTCTATTACCTTGTATGTAGGACCCTTAGTGGCAAAGTGTGTGTCTTATTCACCACTAGTGCAGTGCCTAGAATATACTAGTTAATCTATAAATAATTGTTGCTATATTTGTTGAATGTGCTTTCAAAAAAAGTTCCAGAAAATAAAAGTGACTGATTGCTCAGCACACACATATCTGTAAAGCCTTTTAAATCCCTCTTTTGAATTGGTCTATCAAAAAAAAAAAAAAAAGAACCAGAGTTGTTTAAGTGACATAGTCAATTAAGCATGAGAATATATTCATGTGGTTTCCCTTAAAAATCAAAGAATTCACAGAAATTATTTTTTATTTTCTTTAGTCTAAAGAACTGCATATTAATTTTCAGCATTAAATCGGTTCCTGGTTCTGAAGTCTTTGATCTGAACAAGGAGTGGTGCATCAAAACCAAGGAAGTGTTAAAAACAAAAATTCATAAAAGAACACTATAGTTAGGGTGTTAGGGAGATTAAGGCACCCAGTGATAGGGCAGTTCAGTTCAGTTCAGTCACTCAGTCATATCCAACTCTTTGTGACCCCATGGACTGTAACACACCAGGCCTCCTGTCCATCACCAACTTCCGGACTGTACTCAAACTCATGTCCATTGAGTCGGTGATGCCATCCAGCCATCTCATCCTTGGTTTTCCCCTTCTCCTCCCAACTTCAATCTTTCCCAGCATCAGGGTCTTTTCATGAGTCAGTTCTTCGCATCAGGTGGCCAAAGTATTGGGGTTTCAGCTTCAACATCAGTTCTTCCATTGAGTATTCAGGGCTGATCTCCTTTAGGATGGACTGGTTGGATCTCCTTGCAGTCCAAATGACTCTCAAGAGTCTTCTCCAACACCACAGTTCAAAAGGATCAATTCTTTGGTGCTCAGCTTTCTTTATAGTCCAACTCTCACATCCATACATGACTACTGGAAAACCATGGCTTTGACTAGACACAACTTTGTTGCAAAGTAATGTCTCTGCTTTCTAGTAAGCTGTCTAGGTTGGTCATAACTTTTCTTCCAACGAGCAAGTGTCTTTAAATTTTATGGCTGCAGTCACCATCTGCAGTGATTTTGGAGCCCAAGAAAATAAAGTGTGACACTGTTTCCACTGTTTCCCCATCTATTTGCCATAAAGTGATGGGACCAGATGCCATGATCTTAGTTTTCTGAATGCTGAGTTTTAGGCCAACTTTTTCACTCTCCTCTTTCATTTTCACCAAAGAGGCTCTTTAGTTCTTCTTCACTTTCTGCCATAAGGGTGGTATCATCTGCATATCGAGGTTATTGATATTTCTCCTGGCAATCTTGATTCCAGCTTGTGCTTCATCCAGCCCAGCATTTCTATGATGTACTCTGCATATAAGTTAAATAAACAGGGTGACAATATACAATCTTGACATACTCTTTTCCTGATTTTGGAACCAGTCTGTTGTTCCATGTCCAGTTCTGTTGCTTCTTGACCTGCATACAGATTTCTCAGGAGGCAGGTCAAGTAGTCTGATAAGGCAAGGAGTCCCTAAACTTGCTATTGACTAAGCTCCCTATGTCTTTGGGATGCCCCTGACCCCTTCTCTTCCTTTCCCATTGACTGTAGGCCTTGCCCCTAGTTTACTAAGTTTCTTGATTGTGCTGGGCTTCCAAAGATAAGCAGGGTTTGGATATGCACAGGAACAGCATGAGAGAAGGTGTGACAGCAGGAAAGCACAGAATCGAGAGTGGTTATCTGAAATTAGAACATATGAGGTTAGAGGAGATATTCAGTGGAGAAATAACTCCAGAAAGAATGAAGGGATGGGGCCAAAACAAAAACAATACCCAGCTGTGGATGTGACTGGTAATAGAAGCAAGGTCTGATGCTGTAAAGAGCAATATTGCATAGGAACCTGGAATGTCAGGTCCATGAATCAAGACAAAATGGAAGTGGTCAAACAAGAGATGGCAAGAGTGAACGTCGACATTCTAGGAATCAGCGGACTAAAATGGACTGGAATGGGTGAATTTAACTCAGATGACCATTATATCTACTACTGTAGGCAGGAATCCCTTAGAAGAAATGGAGTAGCCATCACAGTCAACATAAGAGTCTGAAATGCAGTACTTGGATGCAATCTCAAAAACGACAGAATGATCTCTGTTCGTCTCCAAGGCAAACTATTCAATATCACAGTTATCCAAGTCTATGCCCCAACCAGTAATGCTGAAGAAGCTGAAGTTGAACGGTTCTATGAAGACCTACAAGACGTTTTAGAACTAACACCCAAAAAAGATGTCTTTTTCATTATAAGGGACTGGAATGCAAAAGTAGGAAGTCAAGAAACACCCGAAGTAACAGGCAAATTTGGCCTTGGAATACAGAATGAAGCAGGGCAAAGGCCAATAGAATTTTTCCAAGAGAAAGCACTGGTCATAGCAAACACCCTCTTCCAACAACACAAGAGAAGACTCTACATGAACATCACCAGATGGTAAACACCAAAATCAGATTATGTTCTTTGCAGCCAAAGATGGAGAAGCTCTATACTGTCAGCAAAAACAAGACCGGGAGCTGACTGTGGCTCAGGTCATGAACTCCTTATTGCCAAATTCAGACTGAAATTGAAGAAAGTAGGGACAACCACTAGACCACTCAGGTATGACCTAAATCAAATCCCTTATGATTATACAGTGGAAGTGAGAAATAGATTTAAGGGCCTAGATCTGATAGATATAGTGCCTGATGAACTATGGACTGAGGTTCATGATATTGTATAGGAGACAGGGATCAAGACCATCCCCATGGAAAAGAAATACAAAAAAGCAAAATGGCTGTCTGGGGAGGCCTTACAAATAGCTGTGAAAAGAAGAGAAGTGAAAAGCCAAGGAGAAAAGGAAAGATATAAGCATCTGAATGCAGAGTTCCAAAGAAGACCAAGGAGAGATAAGAAAGCCTTCCTAAGCGATCAATGCAAAGAAATAGAGGAAAACAACAGAATGGGAAAGACTAGAGATCTCTTCAAGAAAATTAGAGATACCAAGGGAACATTTCATGCAA